>JAYMSF010001376.1:0-12195 GCA_036897335.1 Silene vulgaris
AGCTTACTGGAATCTGGAATCATCTGCTCTGAGTCGTGTGACTACTTCAGAAGAATCAGATCAAAACAGCATTATAAATTTGATATCTGATTCTGATGAGGAAAAGAAGGAATATGAAGATGTTGCTGAGGAAAACACGAACTTGAGTGGGGAGTGGTATTCAGCTGGGAGTGACACCCCTGTTATGGTTGCTCTTGCTGGGGTTATTAAGAAAGAAAAAGAATTGCAAGCTGGAACTTCTAAGTTGATGACTTTAGAAGAACTGTTTGAAGCTGAAAAGAAATCTATGAAGTTGAAGGATGGGGGCATTTTCCTGAAGAAGAAATCTGGAGTAAAGGAGGAGAAGGAGGTCGGAGAGGGGTCAAGAAAATTCTATTTTTCATCTTTTGGGATCTCAGCTAGGTTGGTAGCCAAAATGAAGGAAGGAAATGCTCCTGCAAGCTACTCTGATAGCCTCTTGGGTTTGTCTAACCTTTATGATAAGCGTGCTGATACCAAAGAGGAGAGGGCTCTGATTCTGGATGCTAGGAAGAGGAAGTGCTGCACAGAGGTGGAGGAATGTCTGGTCTCTGAAGATGAGGTGAGCTCAAGGGAGAAGGCAAGCAATTACTTGGCTAAGTTAGGAAAGAAGAGGTGTTTGGCTGAAGATTCTCAATCTGGAACAGAAGGGAGCAAGTCAGGAACTTTTAGGATGGCTTTGGAAGACGTTGTAATGGAGGATTCATCTGATTCTGCTGGTTCTATGGATTTGGAGGGCTTTGCGGAGATTGGGCCTCACCAATCTCCTCGTTCACCATGAAGGGTTTGGCCTGGAATTGTAGGGGACTTAACAATGCACTCGCCCCTACAATTCCTAAGTTAAGAGTGCTTATCAATAATAATATGTATGATTTTATCTTTATTATGGAAACTAAGTGTAAGGATAGTAGTTTAAGTCCTTTGTTTAGGGGACTTGGTTTTAAGGAGTACATTGGTGTGGACGCCATTGGAAACTCGGGGGGGCTTTGGGTAGGATGGCGTAAGGAGGCCATGTTTAGCCACATTTTCTCATGTAACAATTTCATTATTCTTCGAGTGGAAAAGTTATGTGGTTTGTGGTGGTATCTTATTCTCTTTTATGGTGAACCTTGTTCTCAAAAGAGAGCAATGGTGTTGGTAGAGTTGGATTCTTGGTTGGAAAGGTTGGATCTCCCTTTTCTCATTATGGGAGATTTTAACCAAGTGGAATTTGAGAGTGATAAATTTAGTAAAAACAAGAAAGCTATTGTTGGGGCTAAGGATTTTAATGTATGGAGAGTAAAAAATGAGTTGGTTGATATACCATTCAAAGGCCCTAAGTTTACGTGGTGCAATAATCGGAAGGGGGATCAAAGGGTATACGAAAGAATTGATAGAGCTATGGGGTCAAAGGAGTGGCTATTGTTGTTCCCTAACACTGGCATTAAACATTATCCTATTCAAATTTCGGATCATGCTCCTATTGAATTAGACCTTAATCTAGTTGAAAATAAAGGAAGGAAGCCATACAAGATGGATGCGTGGGTGCTAGCTTTTAGTGAATGTATTGATTTTATTAAGAAAGCATGGGATGAACGGGTTGTGGGCTCGCCAGCTTTCATTGTAGCAAGAAAAATTGCGAATGCAAGATCGGCTGCTAAACGATGGGCTCTCGATAAAAGGCGTGAATGGGAAGGGAAGTGGGATGAGTTTGACAAGGACCTTGAAGCTGTTATGGAAATGGCATTAAATGGCGATGGAGGGGAGTTCTATATGAAGAAAAATGAAGATCTCAAGGCTTTCGCGTGTGCAATGGCAACTTTCTGGAGACAGCGAGCAAAGTTGAAATGGATGGTGGAAGGTGACACATGCACAAAGTTCTTCTTCAATTGGGTTAAGGGCCGGGCGGGGAAAAATTTCATTTTAGGGTTAAAAGATGAATGTGGGGTGTGGAATTATGAAATGGAGACTATTGGTTTGATTCTTAACAAAGCCTTTTTTGAGCTCTACAACCCTGTAAATGTTTGTCAGGGTGATAGTTATGATCATGATGTCATGAGATTTCTTGAAAGCTATGACAACCGGTTGAGTAGTGACGAGAGTGATCACATGAAAAAGCCGTTTACTGCTAAGGATGTTATGAGGGCGGTTTTTCAGATGGGGGCTCTTAAATCCTCTGGGCCTGATGGAATTCCGGCTTGCTTCTTTCAAAAGTGTTGGCCGCTTGTAAAGACGGATGTCACTAAAGCTGTCATTTCGGTACTAAATTCTGGTAAGGTCCTTAAAGAGCTTAACCGTACCTTTATTGCATTAATACCTAAATGCAATAATCCTGAAAGAGTACAGGACTATAGACCTATTAGTCTCTGTAATGTGCTCATGCGCATAATCTCCAAGTGTATTTCTAACCGTCTGGCTAGGGTAATGGGAAAATTTGGTTGGTGACTTCCAAAATGCTTTTGTCCCGGGGAGACAAATCTCTGACAATATTCTCCTGGCAAATGAGGCGATTCATGTGATAAACTCACATAAGAGAGGAAAGGTGGGACGATTTGCTTTCAAGGCCGACATGAGTAAAGCATACGATAGAGTTAGATGGGATTTTCTAAAGGCCGTCCTAGAAAAAATTGGTTTTCCCGAAAATATGATTGGCTTGATTATGAATTGTGTCACTACGGTTTCTTATCAAGTTCTCCTCAATGGTTCTCCTTTGGATCTGTTTAAACCTAAATGTGGTTTAAGACAAGGGGACCCGCTTTCTCCCTTCCTCTTTGTGCTTTGTATGGAAGTGCTATCTCACAAGATGAGAAAAGCTCAGGAGGAAGTATCTCTTAAGGGGATTAATATTTGTCGTGGAGAACCACATCTGAGCCATCTTTTCTTTGCGGATGATGCGGTTTTCTTTTTACAAGATGGAAATGACGCTGCAAAAAGATTACAAGACCTCCTTGATCATTATTGCCGGATCTCGGGACAAATCATAAATGAAGATAAGTCAGGTATTCTGTTTAGCCCAAGTACCAAACTCTCGAAGGCAAGAGAGTGCTTTAGAGACCTGAAGATAAGGAAGAATAAGGGCTTTGGGAAGTATCTAGGCCTTCCGACGGACTTTCAAGGGTCAAAGCGGGAGCTGTTTAAGGGTATTATCGATAGTGTCATGCAACGTATATCTTCGTGGAATGGTATTTTCCTATCTTCAGCGGGAAGACTTACTTTGATTAACTCCGTCTTATCGAACCTCTCAAATTACTGTCTATCGGTATTTAAACTACCGGTAAGTGTGACAAATAAGATTAATTCAATTTTGTCACATTTTTGGTGGGCGGGTAATAAGAAAAGCAAGTCTATCCATTGGTGTAGCAATACTTTCCTCAGTTTACCAAAGAGTGAAGGAGGTCTTGGTATTAGAAACATTGAGTGCATGAATCGAGCGCTTTTGGCAAAAAATGCGTGGAGAATTATCAATAATCAAGGTAGCTTTTTTGCCTGCTCCTTTAAGAGGAAACTTTTTAGATCAAGGGCCTTCTCGGGATCAATTATTTGCAGCAAAAGACTGAACCTATCCTGGGGTGCTAAGAGCATTATCCATGGGATGAAATTTCTAAGAGACCATATTGGATGGAAACCAGGAGTGGATTCGAATCTTAATGTGTGGGCTACAAAATGGGTGGGGGGCAATAGCCCAGAACCTAGAGATGAGATTTTATCTTATGAAGGTTTGGCATGGATTAATTTGAGGATTAGGGATCTTCAAACTAAAGATACTCGCAGAGGAGAAATCTCTTGGAATGAATCGTTAGTCAAAGCCTTATTCCGAGATGAGGATGCGAATCATATCCTTGTCATGCCAAATAGCAATAGTAGAATTTCTGATGAGATGTTCTGGATTCATAATAGCGACGGAATTTACACGGTTAAAAGTGGGTATGGTAGGTTGATAAGTCATTATGAAGAATCTAAAGGCTCAAGAAAAGATTTAGAACGATTGGATGACTTAGGCCGTGGGTTTTGTCGAAAGAGGTTATGGAAACTCCCGGGGCACAGTAAGTGGAAGATCCTAGTTTGAAGAATTGTGACTGACACTCTCTCAGTGGGTGTAAATTTTATGAAAAGAAACATGGAGGTAAGTACTTTTTGCAAGCTATGTGAAAGTGATAACTCGTGCTCTGAAACCATGGAACATCTTTTTAGAGATTGTGATATTGTGAAACGAATGTGGGCGTGTACGGACATGGGTTTAAGGGTTGATCAAGTTAGGGGCATGGATTTAAGGAGATGGTTGATTGAGTGGCTCAATTACCTGGAAAAACTGGAGGATGCAGATCGAAGAACCAGGAGATTCTTAGCCACACTCTGGTGTATATGGAGTACTAGAAACAGAGTTTTGTTTTAGAAGAAACCTTTCCACCCAGTTATGTTTATGAAATCGTGGAATCAAATGTTGGGTCTTGCGGATATGGCTGGAGATGAAGAAAAGAAGGACCCCATGAAGTCTAAAAATGGGGAGGAGGAGATATGCTCGAGGCAAATTCGGGAAAGTTACCAAATAAACATTGTAGGAAAAACTAATGGATGTGATTGCTATCGTATAATGACTGATGTGGGCTGGAAGTCGACTACTATGGCTGGGATTGGATGGGTGTCTCTTACGTCAACTGGTAACTGTATCCATGAGGACCGGCGGAAAATAAAAGCAGAATCAGCTTTGCAAGCAGAGGCGTTGGGTATTCGAGAGGCTGTTGTGTGGGCAAATAAAGCTGGTATTTTGCATCTTGAGGTGTCGTCTAACACTCTTTCTCTAATCAATTGTTTTGCAGGAAATGAACGAGCTCACCATCTTACTAAGGACACTATTGCAGACATCTTTTCTCTATGTGCCTCTTTTCATTGTATCTTTGATCTCTTATAGTCTAACAATTGTATCTTCTGTAGCACCTCCAACGTCTACAAGAATCGATATACCCGAAAATCGCAGATACATCTCAAGAATTTTAAATTTCTTAGTAACAAGTCACTTAGTAATAACTTCTTTGATCTCTTATAGTCTAACAACAGTATCTCCTTAGCACTACCTCCAACGTCTACATTCTACAAGAATCGATATACCCAAAAATCCAAGATAAATCTCAAGAATTTTAAATTTCTTAGTAACAATGGTAGAATGATGCTTCATTCCATTGTAGAACACCTCACAAAAACTCTAATCTTTGCTTATGAACTCGAATATGTTCATTCCATGTGTCTGATTGAATGGAACTCTGCCTCCTATTATTGCGTCCTTCATATTATTACTGCAGTATGATTTTGGGTAATTGTATTTAGTCAATCCTTTAATTAATTTCATTTTATGACGTCCTATCATTGTCCTTTTAGCGATTGCGATTCAAACCAAAGACATAATCTCGTATGTAAAAGAATAACTAACCGATTGACTAATAAACTGTCTCATAAAAAAATACGGAGTAATTCATTAACAAGATTGTCCATGTGTGTCACTCGTCATGTGTTAGAGAAGATTACGATATAATATATCGTAATCAGAATAATATCGATATTATTGAATAAGTTATTATTTACTAATGTTAGAAGATATTGTGATTGTGTTCAGATGCTTTCGAGTACTATAAGTACCGATCAATGTAATCATTCGAAAATCACGAACGAATTATCAATAATACTACGATTATCTTTATGCAATTCTTCCCTCTCGATTTCTATTAACATGTTTGTACTTTCTAGTTGCCGGGTTCCACAGAGTCAAGGTGCCAACCCACTTATCAATCAGACTTCTGAATATGCAATAAATTCCATTAACAGGTCCAAATACTTTGATTCGCCTAAGAACAGCTTCTTCCTCCACAAAAGGGGCCATTCTACATCGCCATCAATACCTTCATCCCCCAAAAATGGTGGCCAATCTAAACATTCATCAAGCCCTTCTTCCTCCAAAAACAGTGGCCATTCTAGATCCTCAAGTTTTTCAAGGGTGTGGCGGTCAACAACAGATATGACATAAGTTTCAGTGACGGGGTCTTTGCGGTAACACAGGAGTTTACCACTTCTCCTGGTTTCGGAAAAACGACAGTGGTACTCCACGAACTGAGGGCTTCGGATGACAGAAAGCCATTGTTTGCAGACGCATTTGAAACGCAAAAGGGATTTTACGGGTAATAGTACCAAAATCAGGAACAACACTTCATCTGGTAGCTCCACATTCTGGGATATCAAAATGAGTAAGTAACAAGTAACAAGTAACAAGTAACAAGTAACAAGTAACAAGTAACAACATAACCTGTAATTAGTAAAACAAAACTACCAAGTTTCCTCAGGGCTCCTGCAAATTGCGGGGTAAGGGGGCGTATACTACATTACCAATTTTAAAACTCCCTCCATCCCATTTGTTTACCTTTGATTAAAATACCCTTGACAAAGAATATAAAACGTAAACAAATGAGCGAGACGTAGGGATTAGTGTTGATACATAAAATTAAGTGGGGTTTGGGATCAGAAACAGATAGGATGATAAATCAAGGAGAAGCATATAACAATAGCATAATTCAAAAGATTATTAGGTCAAACCACACATACCCATTTCCTTTTTCCTGCACCCATAGCTTTTCCCCTCATTATATCATGGTTGTTGAAACTTGAAGGAGCTGTGAGCAGTAAATAAAAGGGGAGTTGAGAGAAGTTGTAGAGAGTTAATGAGAGAAACGTACGGAAGTGTGCAGACAGTGTGAGGACTGACTGAGGACTGAGAGGGAATGATGACTTGATGAGGGTGGACGTGGTAAACGGGTCAATCGGGTTCAAGTTGGGGTAATTTGGGTTTTTCCTTGAATTCGGACCGGGTTGGGTGATTTTTGGGTAGGTTCTTACCAGACCTGGGCATCAGTGCGAGGTTGACCAGGCTTACATTGGCCCGACCCGATCACCCGGTTCCATTTCATGTTGGCCTGGTCATAGCCTGCCCCAGGCTCACTCTTTCCGAGCGCGTATGGCTCACCACCCTTTTCACCCAACCGGGCTGATCCAGGACCAGCGCTTTCCCAGCTCAACTCGCCACCCGTCCCTGTTCTGACACAACCTGGCCCACTGTCCAGGTTTAGTTGTTACCAACTTATTTGGAGATAACGGTCAGTTTGCGATAATAAATAATCGGCTTGAGCCAATTAGGGTTTTGGGTCAAATTTGGATAGTCAATTTAATTGTACTCGACCTGCACCCAAATTCTGAGCCGAGACCTGAATTAACATAACAATATTCAACCCGACCTAAGTACTCCCTCCTACCCATAACTAATGTCCCATTTGCCAATACTTTTCATTATTTAACTCTATTCAACTCAACCCACTCTTACCCATTACTTTTCATTATTTAACTCACCTTTTTCTTACCCTCAAACAATACTTTTCATTATTTAACTCTATTCCTTAATTCCCGTGCCCCTACTCAAATGAGACATTAGTTATGGGTAGGAGGGAGTATTTGTTAGTGTATATACTAGCTGACTCTTATAGTCTTATTCCAAAGAACTTGATAACAACCACCCGAATATAATCCAATCCAAATTACCCGAACCCATTCCGATTGAACCGGTTACCCTGTTTAGAAGCTTTTGTGTTGTCTCTATAGCATATCTAATATGGGCTTTACACATGGCAGGCCGTTTGTCAAATTTTTACATGCACTGATGCACATGTGCTCTACGGAGTATCCCACATGGCATTCCGGCCCACTTTTCCAAAATTCAAAAGCCCAATCTACTGGGGATAACCACGTCTCTGCCGTTTTCAGTAGGCCCACCTCATTATTGAACAATGTGCAACCCAGTATTTGGGCCCAATTCAATGGTTTATACGAGAAATAATCGTCTCACATTATAAGACGGTTTTTATGCAATAAATACGCAACCTATTCCCATTCCCGGTTCCTCAAGTAACAAAGACATGTTTTAACCATGACCCTAATCGAGCAAATTGCGACCGTCTTATAATGTGAGATGATTATTTTACATATAGCAACATTGAGCAAATCATGAATGTATAATCAATGGAAGGTATCGCACATTATAAGACGGTTATTCTGTAATTTGTGTTAATTAATAAGATCACTAATCTAGCATACGGGTAAAATTTTAGATCATGTTAGATTCGTGTATAGGCCTGAGTGGGTTATCGTAGATTATTCTTCTCTATTTCTTCAATGTGGAAGACTGACATGTAATTTTTCACGGATCACACTTATTTATCTGCATTGGCTTTCTATGCCTAAACAAACGAGCGTTGATTAGGACTATGAGGCTAGGAGCATACTACATAAGGAGTACAAAACATGATCACATTCACATAAATTTACACCACTAGTTACCAGTTACCGTTGTTACGGGGTAAGAACGAACTTTGCAAAAGGTTATTTAACAAGCCCTGAATGGCTGCATATTAAATGTGACAAGGTGGTACCGACTACCGAGACTTGATACCATTCACTCATTCAGGTAGCATCTCTACATTTTCCAAGATAGATTGAGATCGAGAAAAGATTACGCGGTTATTATAATATATATTCCGTCATCACATTGACCGGTAGTAGCTTGGAGACCCATGGCAGCGCAAGATACAACACGACTTCCCCGACGATCAAGACAGAACTGAACTTCTAGTAGATATTGTTGCATGCCACTCTTTACGCACTTGAGTACGACGTCGTTTTAAGATGGCTTTTAATGGCGATTGTGAGCGTTCTTTTCGTGTACAACCAGTGGCGGATCCAGAAAATATTTTTGACGGGGTCCTTATTTTTTAGCCTGCCATGGACAAGAATGGCCGAATTTACCGTTTTTATGAGCAAATTTTTTTTTTTTTGAAAAAAATTGCGGAAACGACCCACTTAATACTAATTACATTTGGCGCGTTTACCCCGTGTCTTAAAAGCGTATTGTTGATCTTACATGGACACTGGTTAGGTAAGTCTTTTAAAATTGAACCAAGGTGACAGTTATGTGCTTTTCTTTGGCATTGTTTCAAAAGAAGATTAGTATAAATTGAACATCAATTCTCATTTAAGACCGTCTTAATTTAAGATAACTCTCATAGCTGAATTAAATATAGGTGAAAATGAAACAAGTTTGTGAGATGTCATATCTAATTAAGACGATCATAAGCAAGATTTACCTTTAATGGAAAAATTTAAAGACAAAATTGTGCCTCAAAGCCAACCGATTTTTAATTAATAAGAAAAACATCGATCGGTTTTAATATCAGTCAATTAACGAATTAATAAATTTGTATAAGTATAGCCTATGAAACTGGTTCCAACAATCTACGTTTAAAAGGAAAGAGAAGTGTTTCACTAGCTATATTTGTCTGAATTGTCTTACCTTTCCATGCACTATGTCATGATGAAGTCAGTACAAATGTACCATTCTGCTAACTTGTACAGCTTTTTGCATAGCTTGGTTTTGTTTATTATTTTTGTGAGACGAACTCCTTAATATATGTGGTGTCCATCTCTCAACTTTATGGGGTCCAATCAATAAAAGTTAACCATTTAGTGCAGAATATTTTTTGCTTTGGGGTGTCCTAGGACCCCCTATGGGTACACGTGCATCCGCCACTGATATTATTCGAGTGGCGTTTGGAAGGTATAAATACGAGTGTCTACAATCTAGGTAACGCCAAAACGGACTTGGACACATGACAGCAATTAGATAAATTTTTACATATGTTTAGATTTTATCATCACTACACATATTAAGTTAGAGATTTTTTTTTGTGATGGAGTATTTGTTTATCGTGAAGGAGAGAGAAATGGTTATGAAGTAAGTAACTAAAATAACTATTTGAATAAAATCACATTACCTACTATAACAAGTCACTTTTATGGAGGGATTGTTTAAAGAAGATATGGTTAAAAGTTGAGACTATTTTCAGATTATTAAAAGATGGGATTATTCTTATAAGATGTTATAAATATGAGATTATTCCCGTCAATTCTCCCCTAGAAAATATTAGTAAAAAGTTGGGTATTAAGTGAGAAATTGAAAAATTAGCATCCAATATAGAACTGACAGCTTCACTTGTCCATTTCTGACAACCGTCTTCAAATATCGATAAGTGTCCAAATTAGAATGATTGACACATGATATATAAGGAGTAGTTCCTATTTATAGCCCGTATTATTTATGTTGACAAATCTCTGTTTTTATGTGATTCCTTGTATCATAAATTTTCAATTATTGTCAATTCCATTGATTCATTTCCCATATTTCTTCTCCACTCACTTTACTCTTCATCTCTTTGCTTGCTGATCAAAGGGTAAGCTTTTTTATTGCAACTTCCTTCATTTTTCTCCAAATTTGCAATCTTTCTAGTTTCTTCTTCTTATTTGTTTCTCTATATTTCTCATTTTAGTTTTATATCAAATTTCATAAATTTCTAGTTGTGTGTGTGTGTGTGTTTCTGTAATTTGTCCTTATTTGTGATACCCTGCATGCTTGTGTATTTCATTTATAATGTAGTATGATCTAGAAAGACTGATAACTTATACTCCCTCTAGAAAGAGTGATAACTTATACTCCCTCCGTTCCGATCATTTATTTACCTTTGGTTTTGGAACAAAAATAAGGAAGGAGGGGGGCCAATCATTAGATGGGAAGTGAACCAAATTGAGGATGGAGGATCAAATTGCCCAAAACATTCCCAAAAGGGAAATGTAAACAATTCACTGATACACTTAAAATAGAATAGGTAAACAAATGACTAGGACGGTGGGACTTGGAGTATATCAAAATCACAAATCATAGAATATGACCGTGTCTTAAAGGGGGACTGTTTTTATTGGTTGAAACAATTATTTATCGTTTACACAAATTCTCATTTGTGACGCGTTACAAGCTTGTGACGTCATACAACCTAAAATAATGTTAAAAGGGAAAGGTGGTTGTGAGATATCATAGGCACCTTTTCGTCATAAGCAAGAACAATTATATCGTTTATTACTCTCAATAACTTAGTGTTTTTATAAATAAGAAGACTGCACAATAAATATGTTGAGAGTTGACTGATTATGTTATTGTCATCATAAGTTGTTTATGGATTTTAGTGTGCTGTACTGCTATGTTTCGACTGTTTCTGTTGATACTCAAAAGCTCAACTTAACTTTTGGCAACTACCATGTGATTAGTTTATCTTTCTTGTCCAGATGCTTCTCTACAATTCTATACATTAATGTTTTTTTGTAATACAAACTGCACCATTCATTATGTTGTATTTTAAATCCGTCGAATGTCGCTGTCTTGTGTGTTGGATTCACTGTGCCTACTTTAAGGAAGAGATTTAATGTGGTTTTCGTTACATGACGTGAAGTCGTGAACCTGTAATATGTTTTTCTGTCTGCAGGAGGATTAATAATTTTGGTTCCAGAGTTGTGCAGAATAGCGAAGATTTGAATATAATATAGTGCAATATAATGGAATCTCATGAAGATGTCAACCACAATGATGAAGAGCTTGATGTGGAAAACGGCGGAGAGTTTGATGGCAATGGGGAGGATAATTTATGGTCATCTATGTCTGAAAGGAACATGGCAATTAAACAACCGCTTTTAATAAAGAGAACCAATACCACCTCACAAATTGCAGTTATTGGTGCCAATGTCTGCCCTATTGAGAGTCTTGATTACGAGTAAGAACTTATATCTTGTACCTTTCGCAGTGTCTTCCTTTTCTGTGTTATTTCTAAACTGTGCTGTTATAAGGCGTCATTGAGGATCATTTATACTTGATGTGAAGGGTCCTAGTTTGCCATCATTATGGAGTTAACTCTACTATTGGTCACTGTGTTGTTGATTGGTAGGACTGAGAGCCCAATTTACCCTTACAAAGAGATTTCCATTCTCATACATTATTCAATATCTCATTCGTTTGATTTTTATTTGGTTGGTATATGATTGTCTGAGTGGTATACTTTGATTCCAGCAGCCCTTTGATGTTAATGATTCAGGATGCAAATGGATAAAGTCTATCCTTGACTAACGGATTGCTTGCCTGCTAAAAATACTTGCCTCATACGCAAAATATGTCGATATGTGCCAATATCACATTGCAGGCTTATTGACGTGCCGTAGAATTTTATCCCCAATCTTACACTTGGCTATGAATGTCAAACATGAGGTGCATGACTAAATTTTTTTTTTTTT
>JAYMSF010001377.1:0-12194 GCA_036897335.1 Silene vulgaris
AAAAAAAAGTATGAACAACTTCAGTATACTATGAAATGCAATTCAACCAAAAAGTTTACAAAGAATTTAATTAATTGACTTAGAAGAACTCACCTTCAAAAGTTCGTAAATGTAGTAGCGGATATCATAATCTGACAATGTAGGGTACAGAACTTTAAAATCAGTGTTGTTCACGTATTCAAACACAAGGCTAGGAGTTTTTGACTGCTGATCTCTGACAATATCAAGTAATTTCACAATATTTGGTCCTCCACATAGGTTTTGCAGTATTTTTATCTCCCTCTTGATCTGTCGTCATACAAGATAGACAAAAGACAAATGAAATTCAGCAAAACCTTGTTCCAGTATCAAAAGTACGTTAGGGCAACAGGCTTCTCTGCTACACTAAAGTCTGAGCACTGGTTTCATTCTTGATTTCGACTCGAGGTCACTTCAATGAATCAAAAAGGATATTGAAGCCATTACTTTCCACCAAAATTATGAGCAACCAAGTTGAATGGAACATGACAGTTAAACAACACATCTTCATTGTATTTTTCCTCCAACGTCGACAACCTCTATTATCCAACATGCCAAGTATGTTATCCCATGAGCTTTGTTACTTTGCATCTTTGTGGTTAATAAAACCCGAATATCTTAAAGAAAACAGTGAAAGTCTTCTAAGTATCACTAAACATCAAATGGCCGGCCACACACATACACTGGAACTTTAATTCATTTATAAGTAAATTCTTCGAAATCAATAAAATCATGTCAAGTGAATTAGATTCTTCTAGGAGGGACTACAACACTCTTAACTTTTTGTCTGGACACAAAAAGAGGGGGAAAAAAGAGCAGACAGCGATAGAAAGGAGGGAAAGGTAGGAAGCGGGAATGGACCAATGTCAAGAAAACGGATCCCTTTCATTTTCCTCCAATCACAAACAAAAAGGCATTTTGTTTCCCACCCTTTCCCTCCAAATCCTTGGTCAACAAATAACTTAAATCGATTTCCTTAAAGCACCAAGTGACATGCAAATAGATTATTTACGCTTTCTATTCCGTGAGGGATATTCTAATCAAGGTAAACAAATGATTGGGACGGAGGGAGTATTAGATAAGGTGTCTACAGTCTACTCGACAATCATCGCCTGAAACACGTAAAATAATAAGAATTGAATGAAAAAGAAAGAAAGAAAGAAGAGACCTTCTTCTTCTTAACAGGTTTGAGAATCTTGATAACACATTTCTCATTATTAGTAGTATGAACACCTTCAAACACCTCACTATATTTCCCTCTCCCAACCTTCCTCACCACCTCATAATCATCCTGTTCCCTGCCACAACCACAATCAATCAATCAATCAATCCAGAAATTCAACAAATTCAACGAAATCAATCAATAAAATCGACAAAGCGAAAGCGAAACAACGAAACAAACCCCCATTGAACGGTGAGCGACTCATAATCAGAATAATCCTTAGGACGGACGACATTAACGTCGGAATAAACCCTAGCTTTGGACGCAGCGCCAGGGCGGCGAATCGACTTTCCAATCCTCTGCGCCAGCGTGTCGGCCGTCGGACGCTGAGAGTAAGACTTAATCGGCGGCGGCGGAGACGACGGCGGCGGAGGAGGAGGGTGGAGTAAGGGGATTCGGGAGGAGAGGTGACGGCGGGGAGGAGAGAGAAGGGAAGGGAGGGTAAAATTGGAAAAAGAAGAGAAAAGAAAAGAGAGGGATTTGGAATTGGAAGGAAGAGGAGAAAGAGAGAGTAGTTGTTGCAGAGGAAGAGGAGGCCTTACGGCCATCAAATTATTTAAGGATGTGTTTTTTTGGGAGGGTCTCTTTCTTCTAATTTAGACGCATTTTAAGTCAAGAGTCTAAACTATGACCATACTGCCACCCTACCTGCCTCCAGCTAGGTTTGGTCCTTTGGTATTTTTTAATTGTGTTTTTTTTGTCTATGGATGGATCGGTTTTTATTCGGAAAATTCACGCAATATTCATAAAGTTTGACATTTTATACAAAATGCACAATTCTTTGATCTGAAAAACTTTAAAAGTCATAACTCGTGTGTTACGAGTTCAAAAAGTGGCAATTTTTTTATCAAATCAATCATCTTTTCGAGTAGTACGATTTGAGAAAAGAATTTGTCGAGTTTGGAGTTCGTGACCAAAAGGTCACACATTTTCATTGAAGACGGGCACGATCCGTCACAACCTGTAGACGGGTCATGCTCCTCTCACAACATGCAAGTGGCAATATCCATAGAATGCTCCATTTTCACCCAACTTGCCCTCTCACTTGTTTTATTGTGAGAGGAGCATGCCTCGTCTTCTGCTTGTGACGGATAGTGCCCGTCACAAGCAAGACGCATTGCCAAAATATATGGTCACTCAAAGTTTGTTCAGTCAAAAAAAATTTGACATACAAAAATTCCTAGCCACAAGATGCAAATACGAGAATTTTATTTTTCTAATCGTAGTTCTCGGAAAGATGATCGATTTGAGAAAAAATCATCACTTTCTGAACTCGTAAACAGGAGTTATGCCTCTCAAGTTTTTCGGATAAATAAATTGCGTATTTCGTGCAAAATGTCAAACCTCAAGGGTACCGCATTAATTTTCTGCTTTTTCTTTAGTAACTCATGGTTACGGTGAAGTATTAAATTTAACTCTAAAACAAATTCAAATACTACCACATCGTACTAATAAGAGCCAAAAATTTCATATTTCCTAGGCAATTTGTCATGTGATTAGATATCTACTTACTGCGTCTTACCTCGTTCTTAAATAAGGATTTTTTTTAAATTTTTTATGTTTCACTAGATTTTAACCATTTAAAGATTACGAGTTAAATTCTTAATCATTTGTTAGTTAGTGAAAAGGCTAAGTTAATAAAAAAAAAATAGTATTCCTTTTAATGATGTTTTTTTATGCTTAGACTAAGCCATTCCCCATCCTAACAACCAACATTTACCCGTTGTTTCTCTTACTACTAACTCCCACGACTGGATATCACCATCGCCACCCCTACGACCTGTCCATAAATCTAAATTCCACGATACCCCACCCCACCCATAGCCACCACTCTAGACCTTACAAGATCCTCTTCTGTTCTCGAATCCCCCCAACCCAACCCAAAACATTGGCCTAATGGTTACAAGGTCACGGGGTTGGGTAGGAGTTCCGTAGAGGAGAGGTTTGTTCGCGTAGTAGGGATCAGGTTAGGTCAAGAGACATCTGTGCTTGTTAGGGTGGGCGGTGAGAGGTAATTCGTGGCAAGTTTAGCGCACAGGCCAGGTCACCCTACCGATCTGGGTAGTACCAGCCTACCCTTGGCCCAACCCGTCCCCCCTACTCACACGGTCGTGCTCGGGCCACTGATTCCGATGCCTAGCCCGACACTACCCAACAATAAAAAAGAGTAATGTTTGTTCCCGAGCCCCATACCCCGTGACATGTGGCCAATTCTAGATGATATAAATATCTAAAATGAACCCAATCTCCCTCATGATCATGTTTTCTCCCTAAAATTTTTACATATTTGGAGAACTTTTCTAAATTTTGCACAAGAGAATACAAGAGTTCTCACTAAATGGACCATTATATCAACCAGCCCAATATTATTCAATGACCCGTCCCATCTGTAGACAATATTCTAGTTCGCTCCCACCACTTTTTGTCGACCACTAACGGCCAACATACTATGATAGCGATGACCGGTCGATAAGCAGTAGCGACACCCGACCCCAATAGAATATAATCCGATAATCCAATGATGGAACATAATACTCCTAAACAACTAGTGTAACTACCCTCTCCCAACTTCCCAAGTACCAAGATGCAATCAACTGACAAAGATGAACAAAATCCAAACATAGCATTGAAGTGAAGAGATCTTCCTTTACACTTCATGCTTTTGCCACATCTAGACTTAAGACAAACTAAACCTATAACTGGACTGACCACATATGATTGGGCAATTGGGCCTTGTTCCAAATTACGCACAATATTACTTCCTCAATATAATCCGCACGTGCCTCACGCCCCATACAACCTTTCTAGTTAAACTCTCTTCGCTTATGTTTTTGGTCCTAAATTTCCCCCTTTCTTTCTTTCTTATCATCGTCAAAATCAAAAATTTCAATCGAAAAATCCCATATTCCAAACCCTAATTTCCTCCGTTTAATTCATCAATTCAGGTAATTCCTTTTTCTGCGATTACAGTAATTTCGTTCGTTAATTTCAGATTCCAATTTCGAATTTCGCGATTTTTGTTATACCTAGGGTTTGCGCTTAATTTTGTGATCGAACTTGAATTAGCTCCGTTTTTGCTCCCAATTTGATTTCGCGTGTTTGTATACTCTATTAATACACTATAGTAGCTTAATTGATTAGATAAAGTTGAATTCTTTTGCACTTTGATTTGTCGATTTGCTTGAATTAATGCTGTGATTTGATGATGATAATGTATGATCAAAAGATCACATTTTGAGCTTGTTTTCATTGTTTCGTAATTCAGTGTTTGCAGGTTTAACACCGGAAATTTGGGGTATTGTTTTTAGTATAATTTTAGTGGGAAAGTTTGTGTAATTGGAATTTTGGATATAATGGTTGTGAGGAATTCGGAGTTCGAAATGTCGGGTGATCGGCATTTTGCTAGAATTGACATATTAGAGATCAAAGTACAGATTGGGAAGAAGTTAGGAAGAGAGAAAGCCCAAAAATACTTTGGTCTACTAGACAGCTTTTTCAGATTCAAAATTGCGAAGTCGGAGTTTGATAAGATGTGTGGTGTTGTTATTGGACGGGAGAACGTTTGTCTTCATAATCGCCTCATTAGATCGATTCTAAAGAATGCAGTGTCCTCTAAGACGCCACCTGGAAAGGAAAACAAAGAGCTGAACGGTGGCTGTGATAAGGTTGCGAATGGGAAACCCAGAAGTTGCCTTCAATCTCTGCGAGGGGATGTGTTTCCACCGTCCCCTCGAAAAGGGAGAAGCCAGGGATTTCGAGATCGGAAATATAAGGATCGTTTGAGTCCACTTGGCCCAAATGGAAAGGTCAATGCTGTTGCGGCTAGTAAGGATTTGGGTCAGAAAACTCTTGAGCAGCAAAGTGCTACTGAATTGCTATCGTTGGGTAGTATGCCGATGGAAGTTACCTCTGTGGAGGATGGGGAAGAAGTTGATCAGGCTGCCATAAGCCCAGGAATTGAGAGCCGGAACCCCGTTACTCCACCTTTCGGAATCCCGTGGAATGGGAAAGGGAACCGTAAACAGCTCAGTTCTTTGCCATCTTCAGTTCAGGCTGAGACTTGTCTCAGGAGCGGCATGCTACCTGATACCAGTTCTTTAAGGAAGAGGTTAGAACAGAAACTCGAGAAAGAAGGCATGAGAGTTTCAATAGATTGTGTGAATCTATTGAACATGGGCTTGGATACTTTCCTCAAAAGGTTAATAACGCCTTCTCTTGAACTAGCCAGCTCCCAGTTTGGAACCATGTTGGACTTTCGGACTGCAATGGAGTTGAATCCTACTCTTCTTGGGGAAGATTGGCCTATGCAACTTGAGAAGGTGTGCCTACGAGAGTCTGAATGTTTCGACTGAGATTATTAAAACATTGATTTTGGCGAGATATGTTTTGGTAGGGATTAGAAGCTTCGACACCCATTGATACAAGAGTAGATCTATGCAGCCGCTAACTTAACTGTGCAAAATAATGGGCAAATATTTTGGGTGTGTGACTGGGTGTGATTCCATTGTAAATTGTAAATACAACCATAATCTTAAGGCGAAAGGGGTATTATTGGAATATTGGGTGCGTCAAGATATTAATAGCAGTACCATTGTAATTTTTTGTTTGTTTATTACAAATAGTGGAGACGATGTACACACAGACTAATCCAAGCAGTTATGTATCCATTATTCCTCAATTCCTTGTTAATCGATTTGTTTTTAAGACTATCTCATACTATAAGTTCCCGAATTTCCAAGAGCATATGTCTTCGTTCTGTTTCGTCTTCAGTTCAGATGATTTGGTCCTTTGAATTCAAATGACTTGTCTGGAATCAGTGATTCTAGTGTCTGTAATACTTGCACCGGCGAAGGGTTAAATCAGTTTATCACTTCAAGCTGCTAAATCTTCAAAGGAGCTAACGATTATGTTGCAGAGTCGTTAGCATGGAAGAAGCTTCGCTGCTATTGGTAATCAGTTTAGCTGGTTTCAGGTGAGCAGCAGAATAGTCGTCATGAAGCAGTGACAGTCAGGATATAAGCTTTCGTGGCGAATGCAGTGATGAGTAGTAAAGGTTATAAACGTTTGTAGTGATATCAATAATCCGATCATTATGTTGTCGCGATAACATTAGAGAAGTATCATCATTATCATGTACTCCATATGTATTTAAAGGCACCTTATTTTGCCATTGGCAGGAAGGCAAGTAACTGTAATTGGGCAGTACAATTGCTGCAAAGAAAGCGGCCTTCAATGTGCAGGACATGCAATTGAACCCGCTGTACCCAAAAGGACCTGAAAGTGACAAATAAGAAATAGTACCAAACTGAAGAGGATCAGTCTCAAATCCGATTCAAATAACTTGTTTGCAAGGTCTAAATACGATTATTTCAAATGAAAGTATATTCTCACCCGTATAATGTGTAACTTCTAATCTACATATGAACTTAGCTTAGATGATATCCTGAAGAAAATACAGTTGATCGTGCAGTCGTGAAAGAATGACATGAATACATCTTAATCTTATCAATAAATAAAATTATTGCACTATACAATTGCGACATTCAATAATATCATCAAAATAGCGGAAAATCAAGCATTCTCAGTTGAAAGCATCACATCGAACACGAATATTCCCGTTATTTGCACTCTTAACACCAACCCGACCCAATTTGACCATAGCCGAAGAAAAGGCACTATAAAAATCCACAATGTTGGTAGCCCATTTTTCGACGTCTGGCTTGGACCGGGCGTCATTATAAAGGACCTGGTCCGAGGTGAAAAGGCCCTTCCCTTGCTTCAAGTCTGCATAGTACCAGTTATCAAACCTTAGTGGGCTAACAGGTTCCATACCGATTGCAAGTCGTGGGTCCGCGTCTTTTGGACACATGGTTTGTAGTTGGGCGGCGTATTGTTTGTTTAGAGTCGGGTCAATGGGACTGGTGGCGGAAAATCCATATATTCTATTGCTGAACCTGCTACAATGAGAGAATCCAACAGTGTGCGCCCCTGTTAAAATATGAAGCATGTGAGATTGATTAGTACTGAACTCTTACAGTACAGAGCAGCGTCCATGTGAATATTGTTTCACTGAACAAATAGCTGAAGTTATTTACTTATTTAATGCCAATGGCAAGAAATTATGTTACCGACTACTCGGTAATATACTATGCCATGAGATTTGATCCCGTGATCTTTGGTCACACGGACCCTGATACCATGTGAGAAAATTATCTCAATCAAAACCTTAAGTGATTGTTGAGGCTCAATCAACGTTTTTATTCTTGTCGGACGGATTATTAATGGATTCATATCTGTTTAAGCATTATTCCCATGACCACCTTTATAAATTCAGGTAAATTGAGGGAGTGAGGGACCTAAATAATTCATGTGACAGGGTTGCTTAAATTTGAAGCTTGATGCTACAGTATGAGCATCTCAACTTGTCTAATTGTCTTCACTCATTACTATTCAAATAATGCAACTGATCAGATCAGAGCAGTTTGTGCAACATTCCAAATGTATTGGGCCATACAAATCCTGTTTTTCATGTAAGATAAATCTTACTTCTTCACAACTTTCCTGCAACTTTTGTCCAAAACTGAACTATATTCTAATAGTTAAATAATTACAGTTTAGAAATGATAGGCTACTATTAAGTCTTGAAAAGAGAGCACAATTGCATCTTGTCTTTTGTTCTAATTGAAAATATTTCATCTAGTATTGCCGACGCATTCAAAATAAAATCGATTTGTATCGAAATTATCTAAATAAATATCCCCAACATATCCCCAACGTCTCACAAAGAATGAAAATGATAACCAAATGACTAAAACAAAAGGAGTATTTTTATATTTTTATTTTTTTTCAATATTCACCCTATTGGTTAGGGCTAATTTCCTCTAACTCTCATGCCTCTTTCGTTGAAACGTCACCATTGAAGTTGACTAAATTGTTCACATGGCCACCTCTGTAAATTAGTACGATTATTTCACTAATTATTAATACCATTAATTGCAAACAGGTCAACTTTCTTTGCTTACGGCCTTACGGGATTCATGAACCAACGTCAATTGTGCCTAAACGATAGGGTGCTATTCTATAAATTTCCGTTCAGTTTTAACTTATAAGAAACGGTTTTTCTAACACGAGCCACTAGACAAAAGCGGAATTACCTGAAAGAGCAACCATATCAGATTGAGTGAGTCCAAGATTGCGAAAGAGGGAATTAAGGCGATCCAACCCATCATTCGGCGAAGGCAGCTTTCCATTCACACTCGAAGCCGTCGACGTCAAACTATCAAATCTCCCCAGCTCTACTTTGTAATATGGTCCTCCTGCCTACATTTTTTGCACTTTATTCCCATTAATTTATCATCTCATCAACATAAATGTATGGATATAGATTTTCTCCCCTAAAACAACACAGTTGTTAGGTATCATAAAACAACTTTTGTATAAGACGGTTTTACAATGATTTATTTTACCCAAAGAAAAAGAATTCAAGTAAAGGGAGCCAGAAAGGCAATATCACTGCTTATGACTTTACTAACTAAACTAGCTGACGGACATTTTTTTCTCACTAGCATAATCAATAGAAATCGCCATTTTTAACTAATTCTAATTTGGAGTTTCAACTAATTAAATTTCACAAGAAATAAAATAATGGCATTAAACAAGCAAGCAAATAAACAATACCAGGTTGACGACATCGCGAGTAGCAATGGTAAGAATATCAGCACAGGAGACTTTATTCCTGCAACTAGGAATTGCATCCACAGCTGCTTTAGCCTTTATAACCGTATCGAACCCGTCTCCGGCTAATGAAAGATTATCCGGGTGATCTTTCTCTGCTTTGTTAGTAGGTGTTGATTGAATCATTATTGAAGCATCACAACCCTGCACATACAACCCAAAAACTAGTTATTTATGGTGCCGTGTATACTAAAACAAACATTTAATACCATAAATGAAATAATTAAATTAAATGTAACTAACAAACAAAAGATTGGAACGGAGGGAATACCGAAACAGCGCAGTCATGGAAATAGAGACGAAGAGTAGCCGGAATCGTAACAAATGTCTGGTTTATTTTGAGTTTAACAGCTTGTCGGACGATCGACTCGACACTCGGACATATATTGGCGTAGTAATTCTGGCTTAGAGCATTTGTTGTGACAGAAAACCCAAGAAACAGAACACAAATTAAGACGTAGAACTGACCCATAACTTATTACTCACAAAGTAACACTTAAATGAGGATTTAATTTGTGAGCCAATATATATAGGGACATTAAAGTTATACCGCCGGTCTATCTTAAGACGGAGATATCCGTTTTGAGAGATAAACGAAAATAGAACCCCACTTAAATAGTACAAATGGGACAAGCTTTTTGGTAGTCTTACGGCCTACACATTATGTTTTTGTCCGATTTATTATATTTGACGCGTTTTATGTTTAAGATGAATATACTTATATGGTATTTTTGAATTTGGGTTGGTTATATTGGCAGCTATATATGCCAGTTGTAGTAGAATCTTAAAGTAGGACTTTATGGTCTGGCAGCATGCATGATTGAAGAATGATCAAGTATGATTGTTAGGAAGTGTATTAATTATGTGATTTGACTATGATTAAATTATACGAGTAGAAATTTCATGGATTTTTGTGTTGTTAACTTTACTTTACTTAGAAGCCTAGCTACTGTTTTTATACATTTATTGTGGCACAAATTCTCATCGGTGATGGACGACATATCCGTCGCAAGTTCACAACGAGTTAAATAATACCCGTTTAGGTAGATAAGACAAAAGCAGAGTGTGTCTAGGGAGTATCAATTTGTTTTGTCTTATCTACCCACGTGGGTAATACTTAACACGTCGTAAACTTGTGACGGATATGTCCGTCACAAGAGAGACTTGCCCTTGTGGTTGTTAGTATTGAGGTAAGTTTGTTTGGAAAAGACCCTTGATGTACCTAAAATGTGCGTAATTCTGTCGTGTGATAGAGATTTGGACACTAGAACGTGGTCGATGCACTTGGAGATATGACTTTTTTTGGTGTGTGTATGGGCTTCCAAGTTATACGCCTAAATTTTTGGCAACTGCCTTTCTGGGTCACCTTTTTCCTTTTGGAGAGGTGCATTAGGCCGTTGTAATAGTACAATGCATGCGCAACGGTTCAAGAATCGAGTAGCAAGCTACCTCGGCGATCCGCACCTCTAAAAAAGTATAGTTAATATCGACATGTCGTGACTCGTGTGAGTCAATAAGAACAAATATTTCACTTGATCTTAGCTAAATTGTTGAAAAAAAGTATTTTCTAGATCATTCTTGCATATACTATGTCATATAAAACATTTTATAAGTCGTTCCTTCTTGACAGTAGATCAGCCACCACATTCTATTTACCCTATTCATATACTCAGTATATATCAAATAGTACTTCATATCATACTCGTATCTGAGGGTAACACACATTTAATTAAATTTCACACGTTTACTAAGAAAAAGTCGATATACTTTTCAGCGGGTTTAATTGTGGTTTATTGCACTAATCCGATGAGTAACCCTTTGATAAAGGAGCTAGACATAATAGTTTTGATATGGCTGAACTTTTTAATTTAGTCTCTTCTAATTTGATGTTAATCGAATATGTATTCCCTAATGACAGGAACAATCTCCTTCAAAATACTTAAAATAATTTAATGAGTAGATCTCTCCCAAATTTGACAGTCTCTACCAATTTAGTGGGATCAATGGAACACTTATTTGATAATTGTAAGAATCCAAATTGAATTTTGCGGCAAAAGCTCACACTGATGGCGGAGAAGCTTGCAAGCATATCTTATCTTACGCGTAAACTAGCCTTTTTACACAATCAAGCCTGTCTGGATGTGCCTCGCTCCTTACCAAAATTCCAAAACCAAGGATACAATGCCCATGGATTGTGTTTTATTTGTTGTTATTTTCGTACTTTAAGACTCTACTCGCTGTAGGTCTGGGGTTTACACCCGTTTTATCAAAAAAAAATGGATTGTGGTATGGAGTTATGGACCATCAACCATGGGGAATTGTCACTTTCTAAACCAACATAGAATTTGATTTGTCCGCTTTCTTATAACCCAATAGGTCCTTTTGGAATTAATTTTGGCTCGTATAAATTTAGTAAAGTTTGTTCGGTTCTATGATTTAGTTCAGTTTGTTTGTTGGTTGCACTCAATTTGGTCAGATGAAATCATTTCTTGTCAAGGCCCAAGATTTTATGATCCTCTTGTGAAAAGCTGTTTGCAGCTAGCGATATGATAGAGGACGTGCTTTGGAGCAATTCAAGCTTACAGATCTTTCTTTGAACGAGATTTTAATTTATTTGGTTTTAATCGATTTGTATATGGTCAAATTTGACACATGTTGTAGATGTCGTCGTATGACTATTTATTAATGAATTGATACTTTCTTTCAAAAAAAAAAAAATACAAAAATACCCAACCTGGTAATCAAATTAGGGATCTATCTTTTATTAGTAGAATTCCATCCCTAGTTTTAATATAGATTAGTTTAATCCTTCTTTAGTTAGTTTCAGTGGTGGATCTAGGGGCAATCGCCCCCGCTGGCGGCCGGAAATTTCGATGTTTTTAGTTAAAATTTTCCAACTTTTTTTTACGTTCTCTTTACACCATTACAAGTTCGACCCCGCTAGGATCAATTCCTGGCTCCGCCACTGGTTAGTTCAATCATTAAATAATTACTCTGCAAATATGGACTGTAATTTATAGATTAAGTAATTAAAAGGCTAAATTACAAATAACCATCACGTATTTGCGTATTTTTACAAATTACCACCACGTATTTGCATTTTTACAAATAACCCCCAACATTTAGCGTATATTCCCCAATCACCACCGTAGTTTTACCCCGAGCATCATTTTGCTTATTTTCCGAGTTGTTAAGTGACGATTTACGCAAATTTCCCACA
>JAYMSF010001378.1:0-12192 GCA_036897335.1 Silene vulgaris
CACTCCTACACTTTCAAGTATTAAACTGAATTAAAAATAATGGTAAAACTGCATTTTGTTTAGAAATCACCAGTTTCTTCTATTCTTTAGGAATCGGAATCACCAGTTTCTTTTTTCATACTCTTTTTGTTACACACACACACACACATTTAGGTGCTCCAAATTAAACAACATTTTCAGTCCTATTCTTCAACTACACTTCCCTTTGTTGGTTTCGTTTCTTCCAATTCCGACCTTTGTTGCGCACTTGTATTTTCACTCGTACCTTTCTAATAAAACTCTTTCCCTCTTTTCTCAAGAATCGCCCACCCGCTGCGCTGCGCTGCCTACAATTGTGTTTTCCTCAATTATTTAACTTAACTACAACATGCTATTATTATTCCAATACCAAGATCATGCCTCCTATTATCTCTACTGTCTTTTCGTCGATTTTACTTATTTTTCTCGTCTTTACTATCTACACCTTAACAATTCCCAATTATTCTTATATGTAACCAATTTAGCTAATCTCTTTCTTAATAACACATGATGCCCATCAAATCCAATATTCATCTTGATTAATGGGTGTTATAATTTCTCAAAATCTTCAATCATTGATCCACTCATCTGCATTTTTAATACAATTAGATGTTACTGAGTCTTTGACAATGCATTTTTCGTTTCTTTTATTCTTGGCTATTCTCTCTCTCTGTATGTTCATTCCTTCATCAACTTCACTCGTTCAAGACCCTGAGCTTATAGTTGGCCAACTGCTAAAGTATGTCTTTCACGACTTCACATAATTCCTACATTTTGATTACATTTGTCAATACTGAACCGGATCCAAAATCAGAGAAGCTCATATCTGTAATTGCGACTAACCAAATTGATAATGACCCTAAACCACCTACGTGACTCCATTCATAACCATCCCAACTAAAATGATACGGAGTATGAGGCAGAGTTAACTATTATTCATAATGACAGGTTTCCGCGACCTGATTCTCAGCTACCTCTTTATCTTATACTCCGTACGAGTAAATCGTCTATATTCTTTTTTTTTGTCTAGGGCAATTGACATCGCTCGGTATACAAGCCCATCATGCACCGGAAGCAATCCAATAGACGGTTGTTGGTCGTGTGACCGAGACTGGAACAGCAAACGGCAACAGCTCGCAGACTGTGGACTCGGATTTGGCAAGAATGCTATAGGTGGTAAAGGAGGCCCAATCTACGTAGTGACGAATTCAAAAGACAATCCATGGAGCCCCGAACCAGGAACATTACGATATGGCGTGATCCAGGATGAACCCTTGTGGATAATCTTCTCCCAAGATATGGTAATTAAACTAAAACAAGAGCTAATAATAAAATCATTCAAGACGATTGACGGGAGAGGAGCCAGAGTTCGTATAGCGAGAGGAGTAGGGATTAGCATCAAACATGTGAGTAACATTATAATACATGGGATTCAGATACATGATTGCAAAGGGGATGGAGTTTCCATCTTAAGTTCTACTAATATATGGATTGACCATTGCTCCCTTTCCAATTGTACGGATGGTTTAATCGACGTGACGCATGGGTCGACAGCCATAACCATTTCTAACAACCACATGTTCCGTCATGACAAGGTCATGCTCTTGGGCCACAGTGATAGCTGCACCCAGGATACTAGCATGCAAGTCACTGTCGCCTTCAACCATTTTGGGTTAGGCCTTATTCAGAGAATGCCGAGGTACGTAAGTACGTACCTTATTCGTGTACTAATATCATTAAGGTTCGTTTTTTGTAAGTTTAGAATAGGTAGTTGGTTGGTTATTGTTGTGGTTGTTGCAATAGGAGTGATTGATAAAGAGCGCAGGTGCAGGCATGGATATTTTCACGTGGTGAGTAACGACTACAGAGGGTGGGAAATGTACGCGATTGGAGGAAGTGCAGCACCGACCATCATTAGCCAAGGAAATAGATTCAATGCGCCCAAGGAGAAATCGAAGAAGGAAGTGACTAAACATTTTGGAGCAGCCAAAGAGGAATGGAGGACGTGGAATTGGACGTCCGGTGGAGATTTATTACTGAATGGGGCGCGCTTTACAGCATCGGGCAGTGCAAGTCAAGGCTTAGCATCATACAGCGGCTACGCTACAAGCATCAAGACGTTATCTTCGTCAGTAGGTTCATTAACAAGGGGAGCTGGTGTGCTCGACTGTGTGCCGGGCAGACCCTGCTATCCTGCTCCTAGACTCAACTACAACTAGCTAGATAGGGTAGTAAATATACCACATTGGTAAACATCCTTATATTCATTGGAGAACATTAACAGTAACAAGGTTAATTATATCATGGGATGAACATTTCTTTCAACAATCTCCGTCTTTCTTCTTTTTACACAATTTAACACCATGTCCGAGTAGACCTTTATTTTTAAGGGCCCAATTTTATTATTAAAAGTTTTGATTAAGAGATGTGTATTGAATTTAATTTGGTAGTGCACTTGTCCATGATTATTTTTGGAAAATATTTATAGAATTGAGTTGATAGAAAATATGAATCACATACCTTTAATTTATTCGGAGACTATAGAAGTTATGAAATTTAATTTACAATCAGCAAGTCTTTCTTGTGACGATATATCCGTCACAAGCTTGCGACGGGTCAAGTACTACCCACATGTGGGTAGATAAGACAAAACAGATTGCTACTCCCTATGCATTCTGCTTTTGTCTTATCTACCCCACATGGGTAGTATTTGACCCGTAGCAAGCTTGCGACGGATATGCCCGTCACAAATGAGAATTTATGATATCACTTTAAAGTTGCGAGAGTTCTGAAGATTACATAGCATAGCATATTGAACACGACATGTTTAAACAAACGTACGTCCACAAGTCTAAAGTTATGGTTTTATGCCAGGAGTGCAAGTATGGTTACGCATGTGTACGTATGCGATTCATAGACCTTCAACTTACAGAGCTATAGCTTGTAAGTGCATCCACACATCCAACAAGACCTTGCCGGGAGCATCCTTATAAAAATTATGTGAAACTAGATAAGAAAGATGAAGAGCAAAGCAAAGAAAATTGTAGCAGCTAACTCCCAACATATAATACAGACTGCTATGTGTATATAAATCACAAGATCTGTAAAACTAAACAAACCTTGTGAATGATATGATAGAATTCCATGGTGATTTAATAAGAGTCGAAAAATCGACACAAGTGTAAAGGTGACTAATCATACACTAAGCTGAGGAGCAAGCTTCAGCTTCTGAGGAGAACTCAGCACCTCCAAACCCAGTAATTGAAGGGATCTCGTGTTCTCGAACGAGGCATCATGAGACAAGTTGCAACATTTTTCTCATTACATAACAGTACATTATAACAGTATATGTATATACACATCCAAATTTCAAAGCCCTTAAACTAGATAATTTTTATTTTCCTTTTTTTTTCTTTAATTTTTTTCCCAATTACTATCCTAAAAGGCTTGCAGTAAAAGGAAGAATGATTCACAGTGGCAAATGACAGTGAAACTTTGATACAAACCTCAATTTTAGACCTGGAAAGTAGTAAATCTGAACAAAACAGGCAAAATTCAGATGCCTTAAAACCCTATTTCTACCAGGACTCATGTCTTTCCTGTAGTTGATCTTCGGGTTTAACAGTGCTCGACAACGACAGCTCGTGAAGATCAGTAAGCATCCAGTCTTCGCCCGTTTGACCACCAAGAACTATAGCCCGTGTGCCCCCAACAACACAAGTACTATGTCCCCAAGCAAATCTTGGAGGTCGTCCTGGTACATTTAGGATCCTCCATGTCGGTTTCTCTTCGGTCGGATCCAGTAGATATAGCTGTGATGCTGAGTGAAGACCCGCCACCGACCCGCCAAATACAAGGATTCTTCCCCCTGGAAGGCTTACAGCAACATGGTCCAACCTAGGAGGTGGAGCCACACCTCCCGGGTTTCCAGCACCCGGCATCCCACTTCCAGTAACGCACCGCCAACAAGGCTCGTCCTCGCTCAAATCCATGGTGTAAACATCGCTTGAACGAAACCGAAGTGGGCCGCTCTTAGCTAAGCCTCCAAACATTAAGATTTTCCTCCCTCCATAGACGGACAATGTGTGGCCGAGACGGGAAGGAGGAGCCCATGCCACAGGGATTTCTTGCCAAATGGGTTTATCCATTGATATATCAAGCAGAAATGTGTCACTTAAGAGTACACCGGAATCTGCACACCCACCAGAGACGATTAACTTGGTTCCATCAAGTGTGCATGAACTGTGCCATGACCTAGGAAGGGGTGGGCCCAATCCGGATATTTCACGCCAGGTTGGTTGCTTGGCATCCAAATCAAGGACGAACACATCATTTAAAAGGCCCTGAGTTCCACAGCCTCCAAATACAACTAGGTTGGAACCATTCATACAGGAGAGAGTATGACCCCAACGACCGGGAGGGGGAGAGCTCACTTTGATATGCCGCCATTCCGGGTTGTTGGCATTCAAATCCAACACAAATGTATCATTCATTGGCTCCATGTTGACTCCCTCTCCACCAAATAAGACAACCCGATTACCAACAGCGCAAGCACTGAAGTTACACCGAGAGGGCTCGACCGCACCCCCGACTGTCACTTTCCTCCAAGCAGCCGCTTCAAGGGTTGTCAGTTCTCGGGCCAGCCGACCCCACCCGAGTCTCTTTGTGCCAGGAACAGCTTCTAGAACACTAGTTGTTTCAGTTCCCCACGCATTTTGACAGACCATTCTCCAAAGATCCTCATTCTTCGAAAGTGCATAAAGTCGCTTACAAACGGACCCCACAGCAGCAAAATCTCGAGGAGTTAGCTGTGAAAATATCTTCAATGCAAGAACTTCATCACCAAGCTGGAATAGCCCACACAGGTCAAGACAAACATTCCGGTCCCGGGATTGAAGAGGTTGAAATGTTGAAAGACTAGACCGAAATAGATCAGGTGACCTCAATGAGTCCTTCACAGATAAGCTAGGAAGCGGGCCTAAATCGATAGTTGTATCTGTGAGCAACTGAATACCAATAAAGTGAGTTATGATTTCATCATCTCCTAATATGGGCACCAACCGTAGTCTGTTTATTACGGGAGAACCATCTTTCCTAAAGTTTAACAATTCGCCTTGGAATTCAATCCCGTCTTCTAGGCACCTCCTTATTTCTGAAACAACAGCAGAGTCTACTAATGGGTGCCTTCTTTTAGCAAAAGGGCCTCTACATTGGAGAAACCGGCTGTAATACACAGTAAACAGAGTTAATTCCAGTAGATAACAATTATTTCTTGTAGAATCGAAATTATAACAAACATAAAAGCAAAGATATCCTCTTTATATTATATAATGTTCCGTCAAAGTTATGCCATATAAAATAGTACAAATTACTATAAGAGTGCAAACAAATTAAAAGTACATAAACCCCAAGGAAAGGAAAGATGTCCAGCATATCAACATCCAGGGTATCACTTTTTCACCTATGTATTGCCATGACCTCTAATCCCCCTCCCCATCTTTCACCCCCACAGGCCCATTGTCCCACCCAGGAAAGTGTTCATGCCACATAAAAACTCTATGTTCAACAACTAGTCACCAGTGGAAATGGGTACAGAATCTCCATCCAACCCTAAGCAGTTGACACCCGACAGTTATCCTAAAAGGCTAAAAGGACCAAAAGGGAGGTCACTTGACAGAAGTTGAGAAAAACTATGGACGAAGCATTGAGTAAGATATATAATGATATTATTTCTCAAACAACACTGTATTTCAGTATATAAACACTAAACATATCGTATCTATATATAATTTGTTTTTTGGAGACATGTCCCCGTAGCCATTTCCTCACTTTTTTGGGGTGCATGTGTCAATAAAAATCGCCATGCTGATTTGGACACTTGCACACGTACCCATGTCCATGTACCACAGTCCCGATAAAATAGTATAGGAGCAATGACTCAGATCTGAGACCCAAAGCTCAAACCTAGTATCTAGGAAAAACTCTATAAAATATCCATCAAGTAAATCCCTACTCTCTTGCATGCACCAATTACAAATAAACAGTATTAACAAACAACCACACAGCAGCCAAACGTTGTGCTCTCGGACTGCCGGCGTGCCACAACAATACAAATTTGATCACTCCCTTTCATGTTTCATCTACCCACTGTCGGATGGCATGGGGAGGCTTGTATCGTTTTGGTAGCCTTGTGGAGTTGTGGATGGTGGCCAATCTTAACTCTCCACGGTTGATTTTTCTGAGCATGAAAAGGCATATACGGTTCACTTCCATTTCTTTAGAAAAATAAACGTAAAAAAGTAAGCAGCACAGCTAATGAGTTGGAGCAAACAAAAATGTTGAATGCCACAATACTCCAAATAAAGGCATTGTCTTTGATTCATTTTTATCAAGTGCCAACAAAGAAGCTCCGGCTTCAAGTACGGTGCATCGAGTAGGTTGGGGTGTCAGGCATACACAATTCCTTACAACAAGAGAAAGCTGTCTCAAATTGACCATTTACCACGAGAGGGACGCCATGCTACTTAAAAGACAAATTGCTTAAAAGTCGTTTTCATTTAATACCTACAAGCTTATAAGATGATTCATCTTCTCTACTAAAAAGGATTGGGAATTGTTGCTTCATAACAACATTACCCTAATGGCTCCTGTCAGTGACAGGACAGAGGTGTGATGTACGCAGCCTGACTTCTATGTTTTGGAGGGTGTTTGCAGACGACCATAATTACAAATGCTGAAATGCATAAACAGTCCACATATCACGATACAAGAAGCATGGAGAGCTTACTAAGCAAAATAACTTTCCATGCTTCATACAAAACAAAAATATTGTGGTCCCAATCTTTTGGTTACTATATTACCTAGCAGAAACTTCTGACCAATTTTAAGTGTTCAACAGATGTGCTCACTTATATTTACTATAGAGAGTATAGGTATCAGAAGTACAAAACTCTCTCTATATCAAATTTATAGTTTGGTTTCAATTTTTAAGATGTCCCCAATACTAATGGCCGATTTTCCATATTAGGATTGTATAGGTAGACCTGAATGGTTTTAAGTAATAAGACTACCTGTGTAATGAAATTATTGTCTGGTCTTCAATTTAAAATGTTCCAAATTGGTCAATTTTTCACCTTCAAGATTTGTATAGGTACCCTTGAAGGCTGCAACTAACAAAAAGTCTCTCTCTATCAAAATTATGGTTTGATTTCCACTTTTCCACCTTAGGATGTTGTATTCCAAGAATACACCGTATTTTCTTAAACTACCTTCCAGAAGGCGGTGTTTTGATAGTGTCGTAGTTTTTTATATATGTCCCACAGTTGATAGAAGCCAATTAATTTGGAAGCAAAACCAGTACTTGAAATGAGGCATCTAATGTTGAGAAAATATGGTAATCAGTCATGGTCAACCGACCAGGTTTAGAAGAATAAGGTACCTTAAAGCATGTTAAACAATAGTAGTAAAACACCACAAAACTTTATTAGGATACAAAAAGAGGAGGGAAAGAGCAGAGTGGAAAGAGAATCATTTTTTTTTACCAAATATTACAATTCTCAAATGTCGGAAGGATTTTGGTTTGGAGAGGAGGAAGAAAATAGATCTCTCCATTTCTGATTTCCCTCCACCACAACTTACTACCCAGATAAGGGAAATTACCACCCCCTGTACCATCTCATCCCTTTCCTTACAGATACTTTCATCCAAACGGAGTCTTGACGAAAAAAAATATATGGGAATAGCAACATTAAGCACTAAAATACAAAACTACAGGTTGAGGAACAATACAAAAGACAAAGGGTTATGCTGTTTTTCTGTATTTAAGAGCAGACAGAGAGGGAGTACCAAAAGGTCCATCTTTGTTCCTTCATACTTAACTATGGTGCAAAGAGCTAGCAACCAACTCCCCAAATATCTCACATAATTACCCAAATAAGAAACCTACAAGGCCACGAACTATGTTAGCTTAAATAAGGCAAGTACAGATCCAAACCATATAGAACATAGAGTTAACACAACCACCAAAGGATCCTATTCCCTCAATACAAAAAGACAGACTACAAAAAGTATGCACATAAAATTGCACCTTTGAAATATTCTAAGCCAAAAAATTGAATTGCTCAAAACCTCTACATATAAATTTATACACAATGTGAGCACATAATTAGAAAGCATGCTTGCTGTTGTTCTATTCAGCCATAAGCAACAGCAAGGCGGAAGCAGACGCATTTATGGCACAATGACCAAGATTGTGCAGTGACGAAAGGTATCTAAAATATATACTTAATATCTAATTCCATTTCACGCTCACGTTTTTTCTTTTTAATTCATATGTATGAGAAGCAAGTAACCTTTTCTTTGGATAGAAAATATGGAGGGAACAGGAGTGGAGGGGGAAAGAGGGAAGGGAAGGGGAGGGGGAATGGAGGGATGGATTTTTCCTTGCAACTCTTACCACTGTTTTAGGGGGAATAATTTGTCTTCTAAAAGGGAAATGGAGGGATCCATTTTCCCTTCCCTCCAAATCCTTCCACCTCCATTTTGCTATCCAAACAAAGAAAACGATCTCCCTTCACTCTCCTAACTTTCCTTCTAAATTCCTCTATCCTAAACAAAGTCGAAGTTTTCCATTTCTAATGAAGCCAAAAACTCACAATTCTTGGTACTAAAACAGAAAAATGGCTAACTAAGTGACCGCTGGATTTCTTTTTCCCGTGAAGTACCAATCATTTGATGCAATTTTCGACACAATTTTCATTTTGGGTTATCGAAAAACTGTCTTTGTATTGTTAGCACGCAGGGAACACACGGAAGGCTATAGATTACTTTACCTCACCAAGTACAAAGCTCTTAAGGCACTAGGGTCTTAGACTTTTACTAGTAGGGGTGTTCAAGATCAGAACCAGGAGTTTAGTAAGGTGAACCGCATTTACGATTTGGCGACCAATCGAACCATAGCAGAAGCGGTTGAAACGGTTCTTTCTAGTTCGGCGAACCACTCAACTTGGTTTGGTTTCACGGTTAACCAAGAACTTTTGCCTAAAAAACGCCTTTAAAAAGGGCCAAAATAAAGAAACAAAGTCTCGGTGATATTGTGCTGTGATTCTAACAATAGAAGTAACAATCCCCACATGCAAGGAGATTTAATTAAAAAATAATGAAGTTAATAATTTACAATGTCGGAATCTAAGGTTTCCATTCCACACTGCTCGAGCACTCGAGCCACTGCGGTTTGTGTCTCAAACTAAAGGAGGAAGACCGATGAGAGCTGCATGAGGACAAACGGAGGAGACCGGTGAGGCTTGAAGGAGGAACAATGGAGGGAGACCAGCAAGTGCTGAAGGAGAGTGAATGAGTGCCAAAGGAGGGACGAAGTGGCGCCAAGGGCTGAAGGGCTGAAGGGCTGAAGGAGTGCAGGGACACGGAAGAAAAGCGTCCCATGAGCGATGGCCAGAGATGCTGATTGATATGAATATGAAATCTATTTCTTTTTCTTTAGTATCGGGGTTGTGGCTGTGGGGAAGAAAACGATGTTGATTTAATTTAAGGGTTTTGCTTCTTGAGTACTCAGGACAACCGCAAGTTTGGATTTTTTTTTTAACATCTTAGCGATATGAGTATTTTGTTATCGATTCGGTTTGGTTCACCGATAATGCACACTAGTGAACTGAAAACAAACTGACTTCCCTCTAAAACTATCGATTCATTGACCTGGTATGGCCATTTCGGTTCAACCTATAAAATGCATGGTTTTCGGTTTGACTTTTGTGGTTCAGTTTTCTTAACAACCATAGTTATTGTTGGTGTTGGATGAGTATCAAGATTAAGGCTTTCTTGACAAACTACACAAAACCGGTAGAACTAACATCTATGCTAACTGTGCTAGAATAGCATACCTATAAATCCTCCTACAAGAGCTTCAAAGTTTCTAACCAATCTTTACCCATAATAAACACTCATATCAGAAAATGCTCATGATCCAAGTTTTTCATATCTAATAAAAAATCACTTTGCTCCCATAAACAACTAACAACAAAAAAGATCGCATTTACAAGTTACAGAGTCCAGGATAAACCATGAAAGTCTGCAGGTGAAACTAACATCACTGTGAATCCTCTCCTTCTCGATTCATATATAGAACAATAAACAACAAACTGCCAAACTCGCATCAGCAAATGTTCTAAATACCAACCTTCTCTGTTCCGTTCTCCCAATAAGTAGCACCAAGACTAAGCTCATCTACCATAATTGTAAACATACAGTAAACTGCCATCAAAGTATGTTAATTTCCGAATAGACATCTACAAACCATCTCCTCTCACACTAAACAGTTCATTAAGAAAGTTTAATACTTCACAAGTTTCAATAAACTCTACTCATGATTATACTCAATACACATCTGACAACAAACCCCCTCCCTATTTGCCGGAAATATTAGTTTATACAACAAAATCAGAGCTTTCCTTCACTAATTGCAGAAACCCAGAAACCCCTCCTTGTCTCTCCCAAGTATCATTTAAGTATAACAAAAGGCGCAGCTTTCCTTCACTAATTACAAAATCACAAACTACCCATATAATATTTATGATCCAATACGAAATCCCGACAACAAAACCCTAATTATTTCCGCAAATTATTAGATAATTATAACATAAATCACAAATTTCCTTCACAAATTGCAAAATCAGAGAAAACACACACCATCAAATACTCAAAACAACATAAAAATACACTTAAAACAAACAATCATTACAATAAAATCTAATACGAAAGATTAAAAATTACCAATTGCGACCAAGAACTTCTTCAGCTCGATATCCAGACACCATTTCAAAGACAGTATTAACATAAATGATAGGATGATCAGGCTCAAGAGCATCCGTTACGACGAAACCACACGGCGTCGATTGAAGCAAATTTCCCATAGGAAAAGGTACCCCACCAGCTCCATTATTAAGCAAAAAACCTCCAAATTCTTCTTCTTCTTCTAAACTTTCTTCTGAACTACTATCCCACTCCATACTTTTCTCTTTCTTCAACAAACCCTATATTTCCCTCTTTATTGACTACCCCATCAGAGAAATCATCAGCTAATTGAACTAGATGATTGGAAATTGTTTGGAATTAGGGTTTGTGAAATAAAAGTGATTAATTAAATAGTAAAGGGTTTAGCTTGAATTAAGAAGAGAAGAACAAAGGGGAAATCATAGATTGTTTGAATTGAAGAAGTAAAAATCTAGGGAGAGAATTGAGAAAAATGGGGAAATTTGGGGATTGAAAGAGTAGGATATTCTGATTTCTGGGTTGAGTGATTTATTTTACCGACTTTTGCAGCTGTGTCTCCGGTGCTGTATGTGACACATATCAACTCTTATCTCTCACTAAATTGTTGCGAAATTGCCCCAAACTACTGCTCCCCCATTCAACTCCACTCCATGTATTCCATTTCCGTCCATTCCACCCCATTTTACAGGTTTCCTTATTTGAACACGCAAAAGACCTTTTTATCCTTATCAAAACCTTTTATTTACAAAAGGTGTCATTGTTACCCCCCACACAAATACTACATCAAAACCCACCCTAATCTATTAATCAACCCATTAAATTTTCCTAAATCAAACCCAACTCACTAATATTTCCCTCCGAATAAAACAAGGCCCACCCCTACCCAAACCCAAATACCCTGAAATTCGTTTGAATTTCTGGATCATCTTCCACCCACCCATATTCAATGTCCATTCTCTAGACTGTTCTTTCAAAACCCTAAAACTCAATCTCATTACAACTCGTCTCATTTCCGCCTCCTTCTCACAACGCCTCTCTCTCCCTTGCTCACTCTCTCTCTAAAATCTCAAAAAAAAACGGCAGAAAACCTACGTGTTTCTTCTCACAACGCCTCCTTTGTCATCTCCCTCATTTCTACCAATAAACCACTTCCAGATCTTTCAAAATCAAATCATTTTCTGTGTGTATAAAATGAATAGATCACATGCAAACTGTGATGAATCTTGTTTGCAATGTTTAATTCAAAGGTATAAGGATGGTTATTCCGAAGATGAAGATGAACAAGAGGAATTAGAACCCGATTACCCTCCTCGTAACATTTTTGTTCCTGATACACTAGATCTGGTTGATTTAGGAACTAAAGTTGATGAAACTGAGTTTGATGATCCA
>JAYMSF010001379.1:0-12188 GCA_036897335.1 Silene vulgaris
AACGAGTAGAAACGCAGGAAGTAACGCTGGGGTGGGCGGGGAGGGAACGTGCAGCAGGGGTGGGGGTTATATGAAGTCTTACCTGTGTTAGCAACGGAGGCTGTTTCTGAATTACCCAAAATGAAAATTACTTCGAGAATTGCATTGAGTCATTGCTAGTTCACCATTAAAAGAAGCGCAAACAGAAACATTTTGCTTTATTCCACCATAATACAGAACCAGCGAATAAATAGTCTTTGCCAAATGAATATGGGCATTAAACTTTACATATCAGACACTATATTGAGTACGCATTGCATATTGGAGGTTATGTATGCATATTTTATTAGGAACTTTGGGGAACAAATATGGGAAACAAGAAATAATTTTGAAAATTTTGCGAGGGAGAGGAATGAATTGATAGGCTATGCTGTTACTTACATATTTCTTCTTGTAATCATTATTCATCATTTTCCAGTGTATCAAGCTGTCTGGCGCAAACAAGAAGGTGATCAGGCAGCATAAAGTAACATGCAACATTCATGTGGTGGTTACGGAGATGAACTGCCCTCATACTGTTTGGTGTTCTTTGTTTGAGTAAGTTTGGATTTCAGCGTGGTCTAATGTCTACTGATAGAAGTCCGGAGCAAATAAACAGGTTCGTCTCTTATAGGGCCTTGCAAATGCATTATTACTTTTCACCAGTGTGTATTACATACTTCACATTACTTTTGCACGGTCATTGTGTATGTCAAGCTAATGAAGTTGGTGCAAATTAGTGATTTCTTTTTAATCTGCGGATGAGCTTTTAGTTAAGATTACTCTATAAAGCATGCATTGTTATATTTTATACTCCTATATTTCTCTAGGAATGGTAATGGTAATCCTGCTTCGTGGAACTCAAAAGGAGATTCCAGCCTACATAACTCCCAGGAGCCAATCGCGATGGTATGTGTTCTTGACTTTCGGATGTATCCGTGTTATGTTTAGTCGACTGATTGATTTCAATCCTCAAACATCAATGAGCTCGAACTTATATTGATTAAAAAAGAGCAGGATCTTACTGCAAAAGCCAGGGAACAAGAACGTGAGGTCTCCTTGCTAAGGTTGCAAATCGCTCAAGCCTACATCAAGGTAAAAATATAGGGTTTGTTCAGGAATTTCGCCTATTATTTGAAATATTTCTTCTGAAAGGCAATTCCTTGTGTCCATAAATAACAGGAGATGCAGTTGCTGAATGAGAAATATGCCCTGGAGAGAAAATATTCTGACTTGCGTATGGTTTGTGCTCTAGAAACTTACCTTCCTGCTGTAGTTGCTTTAATAATCGAATTTCATCACCTAGAATAATTACGATCTAATGTGTATCAATCATGTTAACTGATAGGCCATGGACGAGAGGCAAAAAGAAAGTATAAGTTCAGACTTAAAAGATCTAGCTGACAGAAGAAGTGATGTTAATGAGTATGTGAGATTGACAAATGATTTGAAGGTAAGAACAATCTCTTTTCTCCATACAGTAGAAGAGCTATGTCCGTGCCTCTTCCCCGTTCACCCAAAATCAGTATTTTTCGTTTCTTTATTTCCTTGCTTCAACTAGTAGGCTGGCGTGAGATGACGTTTCTCATATGCAAGTAATCACAGACATAAATAATTGTGAGCGAGGGTTTTTTGCGGGATATGGTGTTCCTTACACGAATTGGATTTGTAGTCAATTTCTTATTATATTACAGTTAAGTCTTATAAGATATTGTTGGGAAAAGAGAACGTATGGGCTATTATTTTTAAATTCTATACCTAATGGAACCTTCTCTTGATCTAGGGGTGAGGGATGGCCCGGATGGGGTTAGTGACGTGAGCCGGGACTGGTGTGGGACCGTGGGGGATGTGGTTCACTAGGGTTGACGTTGGTAGATTTTGGTGAAATAGGTTTAGTGGTTAAGTTTTGTAGAATAGGATTAACTGGTGGTTGGGTTTGGATATGTGTTGGTCGGATGAGTCACCGATAGTAGTTTCGATGCTGGGGTTCAACAGTGGTTTGAGTTGAGCTGTAATGAGTTGGTGGTAGAAGTAGGTAGAGAAAAAAAAGTCGAGATAAGGGCGACAAGCAGGGGTAAAGTAATGATTTGGTTTATCTCTAGAGCCCACCTAAGTTAGAAATGTAAACTATTGGACGAGATGAGGACCAAATGGAACATGCAAATTATCTGACTAAGAAGAGGGAGTTGGCAGTAAATAGACCGTGTTAGACATTAAAGCTTATGTTGGCTGTTTTATTTGCTCAGATCAGGTGAAGTTAACAAATTTATCTTACAGTCCTTCCATTCCGTTTGCTTCTATACATTTGATTAAAATATACTTCACATAAGTATTACACAAACATATAGAATCAAATGGAATGGAGGGAGTACATTTTAAGCTTTCTCCATCCTTTATTCCTGTTGCTTTATGTAGGTACGTACGGAATAGATATTTTCATGTTTCTTGGTCTCACTAGAAAATACTTGTGGATAGTTGTTTGTGAATTTAAAGTTCTTTCATTCATTTATATTCCAAAATAGGATGTAGAAGATGAGAGATATATCTTCATGACTTCATTGCTTGGATTATTGGCAGAGCATGGCGTATGGCCCAGTGTGACAAATGCCTCGTCCATTTCCATGTATGTCAAGGTAGGAGGTACAGCTGTAGAAGTGGCTTTCTTTCCTTCATTTGAAGAAAAAGGCTATTCTTTCAGCATATTTATTTTACTGTATTTCTCTATTGTCTCGACTCAAGTTGTCAAGTTCTTTTACAATAACCAATGTGATCTACGTCATTGCTGCTTTGATATCACACATTGTGTAGGTTATTTATAATGCCCGCAATTACGAGCTCAGCTTGTCTCTATAACTTGGAATATATTACTTTGGTCATCAGTGTTGGTGGTAATTTTAGCCAAGTTTCTTGGAATTGAGGACAAAATGATGGAATGAGATTTTTGTGTTACTAGAGAAGGTAGCGTTTTGGGCATTGTCTCCTAAGTCCTAAGTTAGCAGAGTGTCCATGCATTTTACGATGAAATTTTCATTATGGGTCATTAGGAAACAATCTGTTTTAACCTATGTAACACCGACACTTCACTTTGGTTTGGTCGCGTATCCGACACTTGACACGACACTTTTAACGCTTCATTTTAGACCAAAATATTGGATACTTAAAAGAAAATAACCGTATCTGACACTCCGACACTGTGTCATGTCTGACACTTGGAACCGAGTAAAAGTAACATAGTTTTTAACACAACGAGAAGGCTGTAAACTTCCGACCTTCCTACCATGCCACAGGAGGCTCTGAGGTTACTTTGTCTAGGTCCAAGATCACTCGAACTTTTGATAATGATATTCCTCCACTTTTTTTATTTTTTTTTAGAAAGAAATCTTGAACCTCAATTGTTAGCTGACCTTTTCTCTTCTCTGTGACTGTCAAACTTTTAGTTTACTCGTATCTGATTATCCAAAGTGAAATTACCTGCTTATATCGGAGTCTGTCAGTTCCATTTTTATCCACTGTGGTTGATCTGATTAATAAGGACACATTATGGGGTGCCTGAAGTATGAGATGACTATTGATACGTTTCTTTTTGTTATAATACTTGCAGCATGTATATGATGTATTGCAGTGGAAGACTGAGGTGAGCCTCTCAAGTCTCAACATACGTTTCACACATCATTGTATTTCTGTCAATCATATGTTAGCATCATCATCTAAAATCCTAGTGTATTTGCATGAATAATTAACGGACTTAAACTATGAATATGATTATATGAAAGTGAATGAAAGTAGTAAATGCTGCTAGAACTGTCTGGATGTGTGCACATAGAGTTGTCTCTCAAGAGACTGTCTCATACATCAAAAGTGAAAAAGAGAGAGACCCGTTTTCCCATTTATAAACCCATATTAATCGGTAATTTGTGGGAAAGTAGAACAGCCTCACCCCAAAGAAATTGTGTGTGTCCGTCTCTTATAAGTATTTGTGGCGCACTTGTTGCAAAATTTGACTCGTTGCAATTAGGTAATCATATTATTTAGTAAATGTGGTCATATATGATATACCCATCTGGATAAATCTTGAATCTGGACTGTGTACAAAGTTAGTTAATAAACCTGTTGCTGCAGGAAAAGACAAAGGAATTGAGCTCTATCCAAGGAATGAACACCCCGCATCCATACTACGAGGGCAGCTCTCCAATCAATATTCATCCTCCTTACACCCCCGTGGTAATTTTTAAATATTGATAATTCCATGTCTATATAATCATTTATTCATTTTAGCATTTTCTCAACCTTCCCTCGTAATATTGTTGATTAATGCAGAGGGAAACAGGAGTGCCCTCATCCAGTAACAATAAAGCTAAAGACCACTTTCCAGCCTCCGATAATATACCACAATCTGGGCCTGATGACTATAGTAAGGATACTGAGCAATTGATACTGAACGTTGAGATACTTCAGCCAACTTAACACTTTTTTGAGAAGTTGCTCTGCGAACTTACTTGTCTTGCTATCCCTGAACATTGTATAACAACGCTACCAAATTTTTTATTACCAAAATTACCATTGTTCCTTTATGCTATTCAATGTGTAGAATAAAGATTGCAACTTGGCCATTCTCTAATCTCTATTATGTTTAGCCATCATTAATCATGCTTACATACTACTGCCTTTCATTTCTGTTTTGGCTGCAAAAACGGTTAAGGTTTGTGGTTTTAGGAGACGCATTAATTTGGGCGTGGTCAGAGAATAATATTTCATGTTCAATTTGTTTCTAATCATTATCAAACCTTCATGCGAGAAGTTCCCTTTTCCCCCTTTCATGTTATGAATGTACTAACCTGTTTGTTTCATAATATAAAAATTTCTCAATATATTTTCTTGCCTATTTTCTTTCGTTTTTAGATGAGGGTCCTGGAATAGAAGGTTTTCAAATCATTGGTGAGGCTAAGCCAGGATGCAAGCTTCTTGGTTGTGGATACCCAGTACGAGGGACTTCTCTCTGCATCTTTCAGGTAATAACAAACAATTTTGCAGATGATTATACTCCGTACAATTTTACTGCTCTTTTTAGATTTCGTTCGTAATAGCTAAACTGCAACACTTCTGTTTACTAGTGGCTTCGTCATCTCCAAGATGGTACCAGGCACTACATTGAGGGTAAGTACTGAGCATCTGAACCACTGCACTGCTTTTGTTATTTAAACGTTTACATTTACTTACGAACCAGAGCTTTAGGAGAGAGGCTTGCAAGTGGGGTTGAGAACATTTGAACTAGTAAATTAGAAAAGTATCATACCCGTGTGAATACGTTGGGGTTACGGACTTACGGGTGAGGCTCATGACACATGAGTTTGCTGTTTAAAAGATTTTTGGTCATTTGGCATGGCAAAGATTTGTCCTAAACAGATATGTAAACAATTACGAGTGAAACGGCTTAAAAGGGAAACTTAAACAAGCAAAAGGAACAGAGAGAGTGAGCATTAATTCAGTTTCCCAAGAGTGGCAGAGAATAAGGCCCTTCATGTGAGGATTTTGCTGCTTGATCATCTTGTGTCCATTTGGCAGGTGCTACCAACCCCGAGTATGTAGTAACAGCAGATGACATTGACAAATATATTGCTGTTGAGTGCATACCAATGGATGAGAATGGCCGCCAGGTATTCTAGAATCTTCTGTTGTCTTCTGAATTTCCACTTATCTTTTTCAAATTCCACGTTTGGCATATATGCTGAGTTGCAATCTGACTTTATGTTCGTGAGATGAACCAAACAACCTAAGCATTGCAAAATTGCATTAGACGTGATTTAATAATAGTGCATGGATCTTGAAAAGATTTTGATTATGCGTGGAAGGATGGAAACAATTCCCTCTATTCCTGTTTCCTCCCTTTTCCCCCAACCCAACTTGCTAAGCAAACAAGGGAGATTATCCCCATCCCTTTCTCACCATACCCCTCAAGGTACAAGTCCTGAGTTCCTAAGAATTATATTTTTTATTTCGATTCATGTCCCTCGAAGCTGCAATTATGTTGCTCGTGGGTGGTTAAAATATAAGAGCGGCCTTTATTCAGGGCTCAGGGGGTCGGAAGTAGAAATGATCAGACTGATGTGGCCTGTGATAAAAAAAACTATCTCCTACCGTAACTCAGAAAGCCAATTTTATTCTGTTTCATTTTCCAAATTTTGGTGATTAAAATGTGTAAATCTGTAAGTTTATATAATGATGACTTTCAAATTTTCAACGCGATAGCATAAACAAATTTGTAAGGGTCTGCCACTGTTTGTAACTTTATAAGTTATAAAGCTACATTAACAGTGGACAAACCAGGATGGCTGGGTTTAGGTTGAAAGCCAAGCTTATGCATTGGTAATATGGTCGTAATTATGTGCTGTTACCTTTTGATGTATTATTTTTTGCCATTGGTTTAGTGCATTTGGTTCCAAAACTTCTTGATGTTTTTTTTAACACATGGGTAAGGTTGCATTCATCAGTTCCGCTTAACCCAACCATAGGTAGGACTTAGGTGCCTTTGATACACCCTGGCAGTGTTCTTGTTTTTAATTAATATTTAATCCCTTTTGTTCTGCTGTCATTGCCAGGGGGATATAGTAAGGCTCGTCGCCAATGATCAGAACAAAATAACATGCGGTAAGCCTATCTGCTCAACATTAGTAGTTGTATGTTTGATATGCTATCGTCCTTTGAAATCGTATATGATCGTTTAGTTCTTGATGGTTCTCTTTATCTTAACTAGACCCAGAAATGCAAGAGGAGATCGATTCATATGTTTCTAGAGGTCAAGCTCATTTCATCGTTTTGGTGCTGGTAGGTTTTTGTGTTCCTTTCACTGATATATTTACATCAAACATCATAGCACTAAATGCTCCGTATTAATCTATAAATACTAAATCTCGTGGTTGATTTTGTTGGCTGTTATATTGCGTCAGGGTGAATGGCTGAATGCTAACCTAAAAGTCATTAGGTTTCATAGGGAATGATATTACCGTCTGTTCGTCTATTGAGCATGATTTTGAGTTTCAGAAATCAGAAGTTCACAACCGTTATGTTGGTTTCATTAATTGTTCTTTTTTGGCGTGAAAGGACAATATGGCAGTTTTCATGATGACAAAATTTCAAACCTAGGTCATGAGTAACATCACTCGTTGACTTTGTTACTTAAGCTCCTGTGTTTGTATGAGGGGTCTATGCTTTCTATGAGGCTCAAATGACACTTTCTGATATTTGCCATGCAACAGTTTGGGTCGTTGGAGCAATGGGAAGCAGCCACTTTCATTTTGCATCGGTCTGGCTTTCAAGTTAAGAACAACGAAACAGGAGCTATTCAAATTGCTGAGAAGTTCTCTGAGAATTTGTCGGTACGTTTGGCTAAAATCCAGATTTTCTTCAAAGTTGACTGCCAGTCACTGAACTTCTCAGGTCAAGTTTTGCCTTGGAAACCAACAAAACACGCTGTTTAATGATGGGCAACGAAAAAAAATGTCAAATATTGACTTTTCCCGAATGATGAGGGTCACTTAGGCCCCTGTCCAATCCTTCTAAAATCCGTTGTTGGTGATTGAGATAGATAATTAAATTGTCTTACTACTGTCTTACAAATGCCGAGGTCTGGCTACGTAATATCATGGATCATCTAAATAGTTTGGGTTTGCCTTAGTTCTTATGTGCATATGATGCTATGATTTTTTGGTTGCAGATCAAGATTCCAGGAGGATTGTCAGCACAGTTCGTTGTAACATGTTCTGATGGAACTTCACACCCTTTTAAAACCTACAATGACCTTAGGTAAGATTGCATAATGCTGCTGCAATACACAAATATTATGGAGTCGGTGTTACATAAGTACTACTGGAAAATCGTATGTCCACTTGATCAGTTGATCCAAATACAATGTTGCTCATACTCGAGAACATGGTTTCTAAAAAAATTAAAAGCAATATGCAGATGTGGTGAAACAAGTATCGTTGCATGATGGTTTTACACCATATTAGTACAAAACTGTTTTACAAGAGCCATTTCGTCGACAATATTACTTTGAGTGTCATTTTCTTCATTTTATTCCATTGTAATAATTGCCCAGAGAAGGAACATCGGAAAATCTGATCCTCTGTGGCTTCGTTTTTGTCTCTTTTTATTTTCTAATATAATCACATATGTTACTGTATTTTTGATGCAGAATGCGGGATACTATTGTTCTAACTATAAGAATGTTCCAAAGCAGGGTAAGTTTCCCCATCTTCCGAACAACAGTTTATTCGTCAAAACCTTTGTATGCTTATTTACCTTAAAACCTTCGTGTTTACCTCGGGGTAATTTTAATTTTAACATAATAATTTAAAAGAGCGTGAAATTATTTTTTATGAATTGGCCTCGTGTAAATTGTTTTTTTTTTAAAGAACTCCACTGTTATTCAAATAAACGTATGTTTGTGTAATGATTTGTCATTTGACAGGCTCTGGATGACAGGAGGAAAGGAAAGGCTCATTCTTGAGCAGAACTCAAACAAATATTCACCGATTGACATAGACAAATTCATGTAATACTATCCTGTATAAGTTTTCCGTTTCTTTTCCGTTTCCTTAAATAGCCGTTTGTAGATTAATTGGTCATGTTTAGTCAAATGTTGTATCGTAATTTAATGTACAAGAATCATCAATTTTGTGTTCGATGATGTATTTGTTTGTTCATTCTTTAGGGAGGTATATATCCCAAAAACCGGGTACTCTCAACAGTATGAATTTGTAGAACTACACCTTCTGGATATTCATTCATACGCCTATATTATCGGATTATGCTTGATTTTGAGTTTCCATTGTTTTCTATCATCATATGAAAGTAATAATTAAGAAAACGAAAATAGACTTTTCTATACAATTTGAAGGAATGTACTTATTTTTTTATGCAAAAACCAAATTTCTGCAATTTAATCTCCATTTCAAGGCGTGGAAAAATCGAGCATGTATCCTCTCCATTTTCTTCCATTTCTAATATAATTTTAAATCATTGTTTACTCCACCTTGCCAAATAGTTCACTATTGGAGCGTTTCGGGATAAAATCTAGGCCATTGAGAGGTAATGGAAGGAAATAAAGAGGGAAAGAAATGGAGAAGATCCAATTAGGAAAAATCATTGGCAATATTTTTCACCTATTTGAGTAATTTTAACAATGCCCAAGTTCACTGAAAGTTTCTGTTTCCTGTACTAGTGAATTCAGTCAGAAAAAGAAACAAACCATTTCATATACTTTTCCTAAAATATGAACTCTAACCCGCTATATTTGCTCAAAATTAGCTTAAAAGATGATTGATATATCTGATGATATGATATAAATTTTAAGTAACCTTTTGTTTTAGCTAGTGATTTGCTAAATAAACTATTTATCAAACACTTACACAAAAATAAGTTAACTGGAATTTAGGTCAAATAAGTTGGCATAAAAGCTAAAACCCGCTTAATTGTTTACCTCAGAATGATGAAATAAACATATAATAATCACAATTGATCCTCTAAAATGTCGAAACACCAAAGCGATACCATCCCTTAAATTTAATAAAATTAGGAAACCAATCAACAAAATAAGATCCACCAATCAGTTAATGACATAAAATTGGCCCTTAGTAGGTGCATTAAGCTAAGTGACCAAGACCCCAAAATTAGCCTAATTGACCAAACAATTAGTCTCACTATAGACGGATATATCATCCGTCTAAAGTGTAGACGGGTTAAATATAGCACCACTTACATAATAAGACAAAGTAGTAACATCCCATTTGCTGTTTGTCTTATTATAAAAGTGGTGTGATATTCTACACTTCTATAGCTTAAGACGGATAGTGACCGACTGACCGTCTATAACGAGAATTTGAGTTGGCCAAAATAGGCTCAATTGGCCACTTGCCCTACAGAATTGGTCACTAATCATATGAACCAACATTATTTTAACAATTAGTGTTTATTTTAATCAGGAAAGACAATTAAAAGAGAGATGCAGAGACTAGAAGTCTAGAGGGGAAGAACATAAATAAACAACAAAAGAAGGAAAACAAGAACAAATAACAACACACTAGAGTAGTATACTAGAACTCTGCACCCATTAATTTGGCCTTTGCATCTTCCAAAGGCTCAGTCTTCTCCATTATTCTCTTGTTAAATCCGCACTGTTTTCTGCACTTTCTGCACATTTCCTGCACTCTCTCTTTCTCTCTCTAAATCTCTCATCTCATGGCTCATTCCGCCATTGCTAAGGTCAGTGCTTTTACTCTTTCATGGTGATTTCATGCACAAATGGTGGAAACTTGTAATGGGTTTTCATAAAGTTTCAATCTTTGTTGCTCCTTTCGTCTTAATCATTTGTTTACGGTTTTTATTCTTTGTGACGGGCATTTTAATCAAAAGTAAATAAATAATCGAGACGGACGGAGTTCGTCAAAACTTCATTGATAAATGAATGAGAATTTTAGTGGGTGATCATAAAATTTCAATCATAATCAACTTTTCTGTATGAATGAATGATTATTGTAGTGGGTGATCATATAAGATTAAAATGTTGTTAATTGATATTTAGATCAAAAATTTGCTTGATAAATGCATGAGAATTTTACTGGGAAATCATAAATTTTCAATTTGTTTTTTGACTTGGATTGTTCCTATAATCCAATATTGTTTTGGGTTCCTTTCAATTGATTGTAATTTTCACAATTGTTTGTCCTTTTTTTTGTGGGGTTTATTCACACAAAAAAAAAAAGTCAAAACCCTTTTTTTGGGTTTTTGTTTGTCTATGAATTAATAAATTAATAATACCAATTGTTTGACTAAGACATAATTAGCTTGATCTAGAATCTAGATGATTTAGCTTCTGATTAATTGATCAATGTATCATTATCTTGATAGAGATGTCTTATACTTTGTTATCTGTGTATAGGTTTCTGTTGCTGCTCCTGTGACTAATGATTACTTTGTGAAAGGATCTACTTATAAGGTATCGGAATCGGTTTCCGGGTTTAAATTGTTTCTCTTGGTTATCACTCAGCATATTGATTATTGTGTTTTATTGATTGGGCTTCTCTTGATCATCAACTGATCCTAAATTGCTATGACAGCTTAATTATTAATTTTAGTTATTATTAACCCTCTTCTGGTCCATAGATGTACTTCATGGACAGTCGGCTCGCCTAAATTACTGATAGATACGAAAATGTCAATTCGACAACCTGAAAGTTGGCCTAGAAGTTGGTATTTGCATAATTTGAGATATGCTTGTTTTGATGGTGTTATCCTAGATTACCATTTTCAGTGTTAGATCAATGTTCCATAACCAAACTCTCGTCTCTTGTGTGCATTTTGTCTTTCTGTAAAGTCTCTGTCTGTGGGTTTTACACTTAGACATGTAAAACCGCGTGTTAACCTGAGTAACCCTATTAAAGAAAATTGTCCTTATTGTGCATTCTGTCTGCAATTTCAAAATAATGCTCATGTAAACCTGCCCTACATAAGTATATTGGTTTTGAAGCATGTAGCCATGTGATGATATGAAACTTCAACCTTGGTAGACGTTGGAGTTGGATGAATTGGAGTCGTAAAAAGGAAAGGTTATAGTGTACAAAATGGCTGACTGTAAATTACATTGGTGGTTGATAGTAGGGTGTGCTATGAAGCATGATAGCAGTGACTTCTCTTTTTGAATTTTGTATTGCATCAGTTGTAAGACTTGAATAAGCTTTAAAGTTCGTAGTAATTTATCCTAGCCATGAATTAAATCACGGTCTGAGACTTGATCAAAAAACTGGTGATTGCGCTAAAATGTGACTTATGCCATCAAAATGCAGTCATTGATCACCTTCAAAACCTTGATAACATAACTTTGTGGCGATTCGGTTTCGCCGCTAGTATTCGAAACCATGAACGTAGCTTATACTTATAATTTTTAAATGTTGCTCAAACAAACAAGCTGTGTAACATGTAGCCTCCTCTGCAGAATTAAAATGTTAGTTTTGGAAGCAAATCATGGGTAACAGCCTACAAAGTAGATCTGAGAAAGAACTCGAGACTGAGAAGTCAGTCAGTAGTATGCATGTCCGTTCAACAAACTACCACACCTAAAGTTGCAGTTATGCCACTACATCTTGAAGACACTAAAGAACCTCCCATGCATTTGT
>JAYMSF010001380.1:0-12186 GCA_036897335.1 Silene vulgaris
ATTTCTTATGCATTTTGATTAAAAATAGTGTTACCCATTTGAGATAATTTCAATTTTTATTGTAAATTTGATTAAAAAGGTCAAATCTTTGTCAAAAAAAAAGTCCCATTTATCACTCTAATTTGATCAATAAAGTCAACTTTAGTACAAAAGCTTGAAACTTTCTTCCAAAATGAGTAATGAAAGGGGAATGATGGAGATAGAAACACATGATCATCATGAAGAAATGAGCAAAAATGTTGAGGAAAATGTAAAGAGGGTCCCACCATGGACACAACAAATAACAATAAGAGGAATAATTGCAAGTATAATAATAGGAATAATATATAGTGTAATAGTAATGAAACTTAATCTAACAACTGGTTTAGTTCCAAATCTGAATGTTTCTGCAGCACTTCTTGCATTTGTTTTACTTAAAGGTTGGACTGAATTGGTTCATAAAGCTGGGTTTATTGCTTCTCCTTTTACTAGACAAGAGAATACTGTTGTTCAAACTTGTGCTGTTGCTTGTTATAGCATTGCTGTTGGAGGTACTGCCTTTTTCCGTTTCAACTAATTCTTTATGTTTTTATATATTGCGCTGAGTATTTTAAGCAAAGGTACGTAATAGTTTGCTAATTTTGAGTTTAGTTGTGTCATTTTTTGTATGATTCCTGTTATGTTTTTGCTTTCTTATGTTGACGGTTCATGTTACTCGACCCCAAATCATTTTGAAGCTTGGCATTGTTAGAGTACACAGTGATGGCACTAAAATTAGATACTTCTTAAAAATATTAAACTTTTTGTGTGATTTCTATCATGTTTTACCTTCTTATGTTAATCAAGCCCAAATCATTTCGAGGCCTGCCATTGTTGATGTACATAGCGGACTGTGGCAGTAAAACTAGATACTTTTTGAAAAAAAATATTGACTTTTAGCACTAATAGTAATACTGATTGTAAAAGTCTCTTTTTCAATTGTGTCTTAGATATGTGATTTTTTTATTAGAAACCTTTATTCGTGAAATTCTGGATCCGCCACTTGCTTACCTTTGCTCAAAAAGATAAACCTTGGCCAAATCCTTGCTAAAACCATTTGCAGAGTCACCAAAATGATCAACCATCATCTCTGCTGTTCAAATTTCGATGTTACGTAATTAAGGAATTATTGGGGACTGCATTTGGTATGAATTTCGTGAAATTACAGAATTCACAGTCTCAAAATTTTGGTTGGCTACATGCTTATGTGTATCCTAATCTAGCTTGTTTATTCACATTTGTTATTTTGCTATGGTAGTGATGTGATTTCGCCATTTGATAATGTGAGTCATAATTAATTAGGTGGGTTTGGTTCATATCTACTGGGTTTGAACAAGAGGACATATGAGCAGGCAGGGGTTGATACAGAAGGGAATGTTTCTGGAAGCTACAAAGAACCCGGCATCGGTTGGATGACTGGTTTTCTTTTTGTTAGCAGTTTTGTTGGGTTGCTGGCTTTGGTTCCTCTTCGAAAGGTACTTTAAATTTGTGGCTCTTTGTTGATGAAAATAAGAGGAGAATAGTTGGTGTCAATTATTTTATCAAGATAAGAACGCTACATTAAGAATAAAACCATAGAAGAATATACTATTAAAGTGTTTTACCTTGGAACATTCTCTGCTGAGCTAATGTTATGTGGTTAACAGTATCGTCACTTTAGAACGTTCCTGATCTAGCTTTCTTTCTTACCTTATATTCTGTATCTACTTAAGCACTTAATGATGTGTTGTAGGGTTAAGTTTTGCATTGACATTGGGGTTACTTTTGATCGATTTGTTTTTCTTAGCCCTTAAGTGCGTTTTACTAGGGAGCTTTAACTGTTGAAGAATATAATTATCTGTATCTAAAGCATGTGATGAACGGAGTTGGATCCTCGGATTTCACTATGAACCTTAGTACGTTCAGCCAAATCAGATATCCTTTTGCAATTGCGCCCCTGCTTGCAAACCTGTGGTTGTGTACTTGTGTTTACGCAAAGAAAGGGAATAAACGCACTATAATGATATGTCATCTGTGGGGTTTAGTTTCCATTTGGGTTTTGGTTACTTTGTGCCTTTTGTGACCCTTCATCCATATTGAAAGGGAGTTGAAGAATATAATATCAGTATCTACAGCCTGTTATAAAAAAAGGAGTTTGGTGTTCTCTATTTGCAATTATGCATCACGGAACTTCAGTTGATCGTGTTGTTTTGGTTTTACTTGCAAACTTGTATTTGTGTTGTGCTTGCATAAACTTTACAGTTGAAAAAGGAGTCAGGTATGGTGGTAGAGAACGACGACTAATATGCTCTATCCATACGTGAAAAAGAATCAGTTTTTCTCCACTTTTGAAAAGTAATTTCGTCATAAAATTATATGCTTTTTTGGGGTGGACTTATACTATTTTTATCCATCAAACTTGCTTGTGTCTTAGCATCAACAAAGTATTACTTTCATTTTAATGTACTCCGTACTTGATAATTAAGATACAACTCGTTCATATTTTTCTGCAGATCATGATAATAGACTACAAGCTAAGCTATCCAAGTGGAACTGCAACAGCAGTACTTATCAATGGGTTCCATACTCCTAAATCAGACAAGATGGCCAAGTATGAAATATTCTTTTCGATAACTCAGTGCTTTAATCTGATAGTCGAAAGAAAGCTGCATGTCACCAGATTATAAAATTGCCTGCTGATCATACAGGAAGCAAGTTCATGGCTTTATGAAATATTTCTCCATCAGTTTCCTCTGGGGTTTCTTTCAGTGGTTCTATACTGGTGGAACCCAGTGTGGCTTTTCTCAGTTTCCGACATTTGGCTTGAAAGCGTGGCAAAACTCGTAAGTGCCTATTTCAATTTTAAATTTTTCGAAAATCGGTTATGATCTATCTATTTATCGTAATTGGGCATTCTGCGGTATTGAATTTTGCAGGTTTTACTTTGATTTCAGCATGACTTACGTGGGAGCAGGAATGATCTGTTCTCACATAGTTAATTTGTCGTTGCTTTTGGGCGCTGTTCTTTCTTGGGGGGTGATGTGGCCACTAATCGGGGATCTAAAAGGAAAATGGTTCCCTTCATCGTTACCTGAAAGCAGTATGAAGAGCCTGAATGGTTACAAGGTACGTTGCTGAGTTAGCATCCTAAATGAGCACCTTTTTTGTTATAAGGAAAGACGCAAAGACAGTTTAATGATGGTCATGACTCATGAGTAGCATGTATCAATGACTCCGCAACCTAAACTACTCCGTCCTGATCTTATGAATTATGCAGGTTTTCATTTCTATTTCACTTCTTCTTGGCGACGGGCTCTACAATTTTGTCAAGATACTCTTCTTTACCGGTAAAAGCATAGTCAATCGAATGAAGGATAAAGGCCGTGACACGTGTAAGTTCAATATCCAAACATCCCAATCAAAAACACAAAATTTAACTGTTTTCTTATATTTTAGGAAACAGGACCTAAAACTTATTTTGTTATATACCAGATCCGGAGACCCAAAATCGGTCAATTGATGAACTTCAGAGAAATGAATTATTTATGAGAGAAAGAATTCCCATTTGGATTGCACTTCTTGGCTACTCATTATTTGCGGTGGTTTCCATCATAATAGTTCCCATGATGTTTCCAGAGTTAAAATGGTACTATGTCGTCGTTGCTTACATCTTAGCGCCTTCTCTTAGTTTCTGTAATGCTTACGGTGCTGGTCTAACTGACATGAACATGGCCTACAACTATGGAAAAGTAGCACTTTTTGTGCTCTCGGCTCTATCTGGGAAAGATTCAGGTGTTGTGGCCGGGCTGGTAGGGTGTGGTCTGATCAAATCAATAGTTTCCATCTCTTCCGACTTAATGCACGATTTCAAAACTAGCCACCTCACCCTCACGTCGCCCCGATCTATGCTTCTTAGCCAAGCAATTGGGACCGCCATAGGATGCGTGGTTGCACCACTTACATTCTTCCTTTTCTACAAGGCCTTCGATATCGGAAATCCCGATGGGGAGTACAAGGCTCCCTATGCTCTCATATACCGAAACATGGCCATCCTTGGGGTGGAAGGCTTCTCGGCTTTACCTCAGCATTGCTTGCAGTTATGTTACGGCTTTTTTGGGTTCGCCATCGTAGCAAACTTAGTGAGAGATCTTTCTCCCAAGAAGATAGGGCAATGGATCCCACTCCCAATGGCAATGGCGGTACCCTTCCTCGTAGGAGCTTACTTTGCCATCGACATGTGTGTAGGAAGCTTGGTTGTGTTCTTATGGCATAGGTTCAATAGTGCTGAAGCAAGCTTTATGATTCCAGCAGTTGCATCGGGATTGATATGTGGAGACGGGTTATGGATTCTACCCTCGTCTATACTTGCATTGGCTAAGCTCAAGCCTCCTATATGTATGGCCTTCAAATCTAGGTAAGGTGTGTTGACGATGTATTGATGCGAGTCTGTTAATATATACGGAGTATGAGGGTAAGCAAGTTCAGTTTTGACACTAGCCCATCGGTCTCACCATTTCTTAGTCAATAGGGCTATATATTCGGAGAAACAAGTGTCTTGTAAGAGTAAAATCTTGCTTATGGCAAAGGTCACCTTGTAATTATTGACGCATTTTTGGTGTGTGTAATTGCAGTAATTACCGTGTATCTTTCGTTATGTATCATATCTGATGCTTATATAAGCCGACCATAGGTACGACTGTTACTCATATGCATCTTATACTTGTATAACATTGATTTACGTGTTAATTAGAATTACAATTTGTACTCCGTATTTTCTTTATTAACAGGTAGATTTGCGAGCTATTTGCTTCCTTACTCGAATTATAGTATGTTGTTCGGCTGAACTAATTCGTAGAAATGTAAAATTTGGGGAATTCCAATTCCTATCAACGGTGAGAAAAAAAAAAAGTTTCTTGCGCGGTAATGTATAATAATTTATTAAGTTGATAACTGTGGAACAAATGTGGTACGAAATTACAACCATTAGCCATTGCGGAACTTCACAAGTATCTAACTAGTCAAAATTTGCGAATTTGGAATTAGAATGAAAATGTACTCTAAATTGCAAGTACTCGGGGTATTAAATCAAAACAATAAACAACTCATTCAATTGTTTACGTTTTCATTCTTTTATTCAGCTATGTATTCATATGATACAATTCGACATTTTGACACCAACCGAAACAAAAACCGCACCCAACTCTGAACCAATGTTGAACCAAACGACCCCTAACTTAATCGATAAAACCCGTCTTCTGAAAAACCGCATTCCTAACCCGAGTCATATCCCGACCTTTAAGCGTCCTCCCAGCACCTTCAATAACCGAAAACGCAGTCGACTTCCTCGACCGCGCCACAATCTCATGCGGCGGCACCATCTCCTCATCATCCTCCACCTCCACCTCATCCTCCTCCTCACCCCAACCCCCATACTTGGGCCTACTATTGGGCCAAATAGGCATATTCACCGGTGCCGACATATGAAATTCACCGCCAGGCCCACCACCACGGCTTCGGCCCAATAAGTACGATGAGGAAATCATCGCTACGGGAGACGACGCCGTTTTACGTTGAACAGACGTCGGACTACGCGGCTGGCCGTCTCCAAGAATTGCCGCGGAAATCCCCGCCGTAAATTTACGCGGCGAAGCGGTGACTGAAGTAGTAGTGGGTGAAACGATGTCGTTAGTGTTGTCGGACCAAACGACGTCGCATTCGTCGAAATCTTCGTTGCTGTTTTGCTGGTGCAGGAAAGAGGGAGGTGGAGTGGTGAGGAAATTAGGTGTGTTTCTCTGCTTATTGTTTCTTACCATGCTTATATGAAATATGGAGGGAGGGTAATATCGGATCGGTTCGGATAATCGGAATTTAATCAGATTTTTTGCTGAGTTAGTTAGTAGTGACGAAGATAGGGTCTTTTTTGGTGAGATTTAGAGAATCTGTTTAGGAAAGATTGTGAGGTTGGAAGACTAGTATAGTGGGCGGTACGATGTGAAGTTAGGGGGGTATGGAATCTAGGCCATATGTGTCATTTTTATGGGAGTGGAAAGAGAATGAGTGGTATTAAACGGGTCATTCTGTTCGGTTTTAGATCGGTGTGTGGGTTAACCTTAATTGGACTATGTTATTTAGGTCTTCAATCGAGTATCAGAGCAAAAGAGAACGAGTGTCACTAAACAGGTCATTTCATACGGTTTTAGGTCGGCGTTGTTGAGATCAGAAGAGAATGAATTTACTCAACGGGTCATTTCGTACTGTGTCAGGTCAGCTTATTGGGGTTAACCGTACTTCGACTTTGTTTTTGATCATTTGGACTTATTTCCAGCTCATTTCAGTTCGGTTCAACTCTATTCGGCTCAGTTCAGCTCTGCGGTTCTATTCACAAATTAACTCTTATTTCAGTTCAATTCAGCTTCATTAAGTTCAGTTAACTTCAGTTCAAACAGTTTTAGTCTAAAAGAACAAGGTCTTAAGTTAGTAACCTTAACAGAATTATGTTATTTCGGGTCTTTAATCGGGTAACAGGTTAGATATTCAAGTTGTAGTAATAATAAAGAGAGTGGTTTAATCAGGATTAACAGATTTTGATCTGGACGAGATACACGCTTGAATAACTGAGGACGTTGGCAGGTTCCTAGGGATTCTGAATCAGAAGTTGCAGGATAAGCTTTTTCCCAATTTCACTCATTTAACCAGTTACTATTTACAAATTCCAGCAATAAAAAACATTGGATCATGTAAAATGAGTGTATTTTGCTTGCTACACATCATCGGTTTTACGCCTAAATAGACACAAAATCTCGAACAATTGGAAAATTTTCGTACAACAATTATACAAATACAAGATGACAGATTGACCATAAGGCGAGAACCATTACATCTTCAGCCAAATGGTTTCACGGTCCATATGACGTAGTAGCAAAATGTCTCTCGGAGTTTCCGAGGCGTTAAATAGGGTTACATTGCTTTTGACAAATCAATGGAATCTACAGGAATTAAAGATGTCAGCCACCTATACCCTGCTGAATGAGCCCATCTTCTTCAGCACTAGTTGTTGCATAAGAAGATTGATCCTCTTCTGCCAACTGGGCTCCAACAGCTCATAGAGAACACATACTCGTATGAGATGGTCTTATAGGTGAGACCAACTACTCCTATTAACTTTATATTTAAATGAGAATACATAAAGATTTGAGGCGATCTCACTTATGAGACCGTCTCCCTGGTCAGCACAAGGGGACATTGACCAACTCATGAGCATTGTCCAAAGAGCTTCCAGAAGATTGAGAAGACAGTTTTTGTTGATCTCACATATAAGACCAGATCGCTGGCCATCAGAAGGAGCCATCGACCTTATCATGAAGCATTATCACTAAATCATGAGCATCGTCTAAGAGTTTCCAAACATCGAGTTGGCCAGCCATGTTGTTGCACTCCCGCAGGATTTCATCCATGCTACTATACTTCTCAATAATCTGTTTTCTTCTTTGTAACACAGAGGCAGCAATGGCATATAGCAATAGATCTTCTGTTGGAGGAGCACGCTGTCTTATCCTGCTCCAAGCCGATTTCCCTAAACCGGCTCTAATTGCAGCCTGATCCGTCCACATCACCTCCCAAAGGCACAATGTCTGCTCGAAACTCAGCTCCCTCCTAAACATCACAACCACCATCCTATACACAAAGAAACAATCCTCGGCCTGGAGCTTCACCAAGTGCTTGTAAAGGTGCGAGTCCTTGTATTTTATTATCTTTCCCACTGTTGTAAGTTGTCTTCGGATTCCAATCTCATCGAGTCTAAAGTTATGTCGGGCCTTCTTCATGAAGCCCACGAAACACCAAAATGCCATATGGTCGTCCTTTATTACTGAAATAATTGGCGAAAGAAGATCGCTCATTCCTTGACAATAACCAATTTCCGAGTCATAAATAGCATAGGCTTCGAGAATTGCCACTAGTCGAGCCGCATGATAAATTCTGTAAGGGTCAAGATGGTCATAATCTTTCAACCCAACAGCCTCAGCAGAACGGTGTGCTCGGTCTTCAGGTATATCAGCCTGAGAAGGAGAATAAGCTATCCACTCTCCATTTGCCCTCAAGGCATCGAGACGAATGATGCGTTGCCAGCTGGTAAAATCTTCACTCAGGCAGACATTTGTCTCTAAAGGTGATTTAGTAGGGGAAGGACACTCTACGAAGGGTGGATCAACATCATTCGCTTGGTCATCATTAGAGGACCCAGATTCAGATGAATCGGTGTCTATAATAGAAGGACTCGAACTAGTGCTTAGTCTACAGGTACTAGTCCTGTCCAAAACTGTACTTGAGTTGTTCTCTGAGAACTCTTTCTCACTGGAAAGGGACTCTCGTGCGCTAACCACATCTTCAGAAGTAGGTGAATCGGGTTCTGGACTAGGACTCTCGCAATCCCCATTACTACAGCCTTTTCCTATTTCCTCAGGTCCTCCACTCTCGTCGGTTTGTTTCCGTAGTCGTCGGCACTGTCTTCTGAGTTTCTCATACTCCTCTCTAAAAAGGCAAACACGAATTATATGTAAATAGGAGAATGATTTCATACTTCTTGTTAGGTCATCTTTAATCATAAAGAAATTATCCTTTTGCAACTTCACAGTACCTATTCTTATTCTTGATGGCATCTCTTGCTTCTTTTGAACTGTTCAAATCATACCTGTTGAACAAAAAAGAAAAGATCAACATGAAAAATTTGAGCCACCGACTACTGAATTTCAATGAAGACGGAACTTTTTTTATTGAAAATGTCTTCGTGATGGATTGATGTGCTTCACTAAATTTGCCTAGAAAAGACGTTTAATGACCAGTATACTGCTGAATACTCCTAGAAGAAAGTTCACCACACATGCACCGTCTTTTGAGAAATTCACGCATACAATTGAGATAACTGTTCAACAAGCAGTAAATTCACAGCCTCGAAGCTCACATACTGGGGAGGCACAGAAATATAAAGTGGAACTGCAGTTCTAGAAAGGTGTCTGAACCATAAATTGGTTCACCAGAATTAATAATTACATACGGAGTACAATACAAAATATTTGTCCCTTACGTATCAAATACATCAGTACGCAAGGGTTGAGAGAGTCCCCATCCCAGTTTGCATTAGATAAACTGAGGAAAGAGTAAAAGCCTTAAAGGCACATAACATCACAATTTCAATGTTGCTAAGCAATGAAACTATTGAAGGAACTGTCAAAGTTTCTGAAATTGATCACTTTTTGTATTAACATTGACAGTAAAAAATAGTCAACTATTAAAACAATCAGAAGAGCTTTTGGTACTTACACACCAAGGAGAAAAGGCCAAACCTCAGCTCGGATGCCGGGATCAACGCCCTGCATCAGAAAATCTAACTTTGTGAATATTAATGCATCATTAAATATACAAATTTGAAGGTGTAATGGTGCCTTCAATTTATTATTTTTAATCGCATATTTTTAACACAATTTTCTACTTGGGTCATTCGGAAACAGCCTATTTGTGCTACTAGCACAAGGGTAAGGCTACATACTGCCTATTGTATTTCTATTAAATATCCCAAAAAATTCCACAAACTTCTTTTAGTAATTATACCCATATACATTAATAAGAAGATGATCTCATTTCAAAATAAGAGCTCTGATAAATTAATGAAGACAAGGAACTCATTTCAAATGCAAAAATGGTATCTCACCCCACTTCTAATTTTTTTCAAAAGCTTGATTCCACTATCACGGAGTTTTCCTTCTTCTGTAAATGCACTTCTCCATAGCTGTGGTGTGAGTATGTGCTTCCTTCTCCTTCGTGACCACGGCGATTTAAGGTGACTCCTGGAAAAAAAGGATACAATCAGACAAATTTAGAAACCTCAATCCTATACATACAATGGTGTCCACTATAATCTCTTTCAAATCAAATGGATAAATTCGAAGCAAAAAATATTCTTCAAAGCTGAGAAAATATTATTACAGAAGACAAAGTTTTCATTATATACTGTTATATAAGGACCAGTACATAACACAGTCCAGGATACTAGCACTTTGGGAAATAAATGGTTTTTCAGATATCATCATACATTTCTGTAGTGCAAAATACTACTCAATGTCTTAATCAAGACCCAGTTTTATATGTTAGCCACTTAGCCTCATATGCAGAATTGCAGATGATAATTCAAATACAATACGCACCACTGAAACCCAGAAAAGGGAACTCGAAAACATGATTCTCAAGAAGATATCAACAATTTGCCTAATGAGAGACAAGAACAAAAATTCGACACACTAGCTAAATGAAGGAGGTGTGACTAAAGGCATAGACATACATATTGCTCACATCTGCATTCCCCTTTCAGTGTCCACTCAATGCGTAGAAGTACTTCATAGCTCTCCAACCTTACACATTTCTCTCATACTAGAGTTCCAATCAAAAATCAACTCAAGGAACGCTAACCAAAGCGCTGTCACTTATGACCTCGACGAAAAAGATACGACGACAAAGCTGATGCGTAGAAGATACGTGTCATAAAAAACCTATGATAAGTCACTAAGCCCACTCACTATTCAGATCATTCTTACAATTACAGGACCAATTCCCTCGTTGTTAATCTAACATTTACCCGTTCTCATCATTGCAGATGCGAACTAGCTTAGTAAGTAAAGTCGTGAGGGGTGGTACTTATGACCTAGTTTGAACACCGTCAGCATAAAAACACCCTTGTGGCTCAAATTATACCCAAAACCCATCCTCATCATTTCCACAAACATACTAACACAGCTCTTTAAGCATCAAAGAACACTCAGAAGCGGGGATATATCTATAATTCTGTAGACACAATTATGACCAGACTTCCATTAAGAAACAATCTACAAGCTCCACAACACAAACCAATAAATTGTTCCTATCAAGCAAAAGATGCAAACTTTGAGCTCCACAGCACAAATCAATAAATTGATAAAGCCAAACAATACATATTTCATGTAAAAGTGCCTGGAAAAACCGAAGAACGAGTGATCCAAAGCTCCGGCGTAAATTTGAGAACCAATATAATAATGCAGAAGATCCAATCTTTTGGGGCTTTCAGCACCAACACACTAGCAGAGCTTATGTGCGCAGAAATTTGATATTTTTACTGAAATTACTAATTCACCCCTAAAATTTCCGATCTATGTTTACTCTTCCCTCACTTCAAATCCTGGTTTCGCCACTCCGCCAAATAATCATCAATTCATCAGATTCAGCAACAAAAAAAAACAACCCGACAACCCGAATTCAAGTAAATTTACGACACACTAAAGAATGATCACAGGCATCAAATTTGAGCTGAAAAAAACGGAGATTTCAAAATCGAAAGAGATAGAAAACTCACCGATCAGAAGGATAAGAAGTTGATGAAGCCGAAGGTGAGGAAGAAGAAGCAACAACAAACAGAACCGATCTCAAATGAACCCAAGACGACGTCGATGACAACGGTGACGATGAAGAATGTTTCTTTTTCCTACTATGTTTTCGACTAAATGGCGAAGACGACGACGATGACGATGGTGACGATAATAATGGTGAAGATGATAATGATTTCGACGACGAGGATGTCGACGAAGTAGTGTGATTTCTTCTTAAAGCTTTCATTTAACTTACAATTAAATAGATCAAAACCCAAACCCCTAATTCAACTAAATTAAATCCCCAAATTGAACACAACAATTTCAAAACCCTAATTAAAAGCTTTCATTCATGGCGTTGCTTTGTGTGTTTGGTAGTTACCTAGAGGTGAAAACAACGGCGGCGATAAAAGCTATGCCGGAAACTGCAGTAACGGCGACGGCGACACCTCCGTTGTGCTGTCCGCCGCCGATTTGTCGGAAAATGATTGATAATGACACTGTGTTCAACATCGGAGGACAGAGAGAAAATCAATCGAAATAATTGATTATATTTTGAAGTGAAATTAGGGTTTTTGATTGATTGATGTATTGATGGAGTTAGTTCGTGAATTGAATTGGGGATTTTTTTAGAGAGAGGAAGAAGAAGGAAGAAGAGGGAAGGGGGAAGTGAGTGAGGGGGGTGGAAGGAAAGTGGGAGTGAAGCGATAGTCTCTTTGGTATCGATTTAGTTTTTTTTTTTTTTTTTTTTTTGCCAAATTTTACTTTTTTTTTTCTCCATTTTTTTTCTTTTTGTTTT
>JAYMSF010001381.1:0-12185 GCA_036897335.1 Silene vulgaris
CCATATTTTGTATCCAAACAATGGAAATTAAATCCCTCCCTTTCCCTCCCCTCCCCTTCCCTCCAATTCTTCCAATCCAAACGGACCTTAAATCTACAAACTGCAGATGACCAGAAAAGCAATAGAATTGTTTGAATCCAATATAAATTTTGATGAGAAAACAAGAACCTGTTTATTCCTGCTCTCTAAGAGAGATTCCAGAATCCAGTCAAACATAAACACATATGTTAGACGGCCTTACACGAGTATATTGTAAAGCGGGTTCTTTGGTAACTACTGTTGCATTAATATGATGATGTTTCCTTGTGATTTGGAGCCATTTGTGTAAAACCGCCTACAGTACTAATCGCCAATCACAAGGAAGTTTATTTCAGACACTAATAACCTATTGTATCATGTCTACATGAGATTAACAGTTCACAGTCTCATTTCTTGTAGATATGACTTCCCACTGAGTTTCCTTGCAAAGAACCCCTTGTGGTACAGCTCGGCCAGCTCTGTGCGGAAAACTGGAGGGTTCGCGGGTCCAATAATGCTCTTTGCAGGTCCCAATTCAGAAGCAAAGTTGGAGCTGTAAAACGTGGCAACTGACAGTCGCTCTTTATTCGAGTTCACAGTTGCCCTATGTTCTACACTGCGATATACCCCATTGCTCACAATCTGTTACACAAAAGGCCGGTATTAAGGTATACTCCGTATGAAACAGTCTTACACAAGACTTAATGTCATGAGCATATATACCTCCATGATGTCACCAATGTTAACTATAAACGCGTTTTCAAGGGGAACAACAGGTACCCAATTGCCATCTTTTCGGATCTCAAGTCCTTGGGTTTGGTTGAGCTGAAAGACAATGGTGAGGGCATCGGCGTCTGAGTGAGGCGCAAAGCCTATGGCCTTATCTGGCTCAGGACATGGCGGGTAATAGTTCATTCTAATAGATTGCAAACCTTCACTGAATAACTCTTCTATCTCTGTACCGTCTATCCCCAATGCTTTAGCCATTTGGTGTAAGAGAGTTAATGCAAGCGTTTTCGTTGCAGCTATGTATGCCTCCATTGCTTCCCTGACACAAGTACACCAAATCAGATCAGGCTGATATCAACCGTGGAGTCAGGTTTTGAAGTTTCGGGCTAAAATGTAGAATGTAAATTCTTTTGTAGTGCTCTAGATACGCGATACTCACTAACTGCTCTTGTTTAAGGCCGTCTTTCAGTAACTTATTCTTAGCGAAGACAAAGAAGAACCTGATTTGTGAAGGCAACTTGTGGAAAAGCTCAGCTCTTCTAATCTTAGGAGGAAGAGTAGTAATATAGAACATATTGGACCAATCGAGCTTTTGTTCTTCAGACACCACAAACAGCTGCCCGAAACCTTCATGGTTATCGGATTGTTGCCACAGCTTTTTCTTTTCCTCTATTGGAAGATCAAAGAACTTGATAACTTCTGTCTTGAATGTCTCCATTAATGATGCGCTTACGCCATGGTTTATCACCTGCAAATTTTGTAAAACTAATACAGTTCATATTTTTTTGTGTAAAGGGAGTACATGAGCGATTTTGATTCTGACGGGATTTGAACCCAGGTCATGAGCATCATTTGTCATAACTTTACCAACTAACCTAGTTGACATGTGCGGTAGACTAATACATTCAGATGTTCCAGTACACCTTAGTGATCAAAGTTCCGGACTGTGACACTTAGCATCGATACTCATTCCCATGCTTTATGTCTCTTTCTTATTTATAAAGTTGTAAAGATTGTAGAATCGTAAGATCCTATTAGATCAAGAACGGTCATTGACTTTTTGGATCGCAGAGTCGTAAGATTCACAATCTGGTTCAAGACTCGAATATATTCATTGGAAAATGTACCTGAAAAAATCCCCATTCTTTGCAAGCAGAGTGAAGATTAAGCAATTCATCTGAAGGCGCCAAAGATGGAGATTGAGAGAGCAGTTTGTGAAAATCAATGACGGGGAGCGGTAACGGCGAAGAATGAGCATCAATGGGGGAGTGTCGAACATAGCGTGAAGGAAGAATGGTAATGGGTTGTTTAGCTAACTCAACTACACTTGGTACTAGAATTGATCTCCCAAAGTTGACTTGTTTTACTTCTGTTTTGTTCATCTCTTTTTTTTCCACCTCTTACCAATGAAACTCACCACTTATAAGTTGATAAAGAATTTGAGGTCAGAAATAATAATAATAAAAGAGTTGATCAATAATTAAGGTGATAATTCCCTCTCATTTACCGAAATCATATCACTTTCCGTGTTCAGCTCATTGACGGGATTCATACAATTTTCTTAGCTAATAATACACCCTAACTAATCGGTAACCACCCGGGGTCTTGGAGTATATATCATGAGGACCGGGCAAGATTTAAACCTTGATCCAATGTTTGAATATTCATTAACCAACTATTGAGCCAAGTGGACCCAAGTAATAGTTTATGTATTAATGTGTACATGGACATAAAATGCATGTTATTTTTAGGAGTTGTTTGGTTGTCTTCTTAGATTATGGGAAGTAGAACTTGAATTACGTGGCTAAAGGTTTCGGTATAATTAAGGCCGGGTCGTTGGTGAAAGCCTTTTGCTACAAGGTGGATTTTGTGTTTGTCAATGGAGCCATCGGGATTGTATTCAGTGCGAAAAACCCATTTGTAATTGGCAATATTATGGGCCGAAGAGGACGGTGCAAGCTCCCAAGTACCATTGTTTTGAAGAGCGGAGAATTAAGTCTCCATGGCTGCTCTCCACATGGGGATCAAGGAGAGCTTGCTTCGTAGTCTTTGGTTTAGATGGTTGCAATTCGGCAGAGAGGTTGAGGCGGTCGATGGGCTTCTAGATGTTATGTGAGGCTCGTGTGACATGTGGCTGGGGAGGTGGTGGGGGAGAGGGAGGAGTAGCTGGTGGCTGGAAAGGGTTGGGAGTAATACGGAGGAAAGGAGGAAGGGGAGATAACAGGGGTAGTGGGAACAGTGGGGCTCTGACTGGCGCGGAAGAGGGAGTCGCAAGGTGTGAGGTCGGGGAAATGGAGGGGGCAGGTGTGGGTGTCGTGGGAAGGAGAACAGGGATGGTGAGTTGGCACCATGACTTAGGTGGGGACAGGTGGGTTGGTGGTAGTGGGAGCGGAGAAGAGGTTGGAGGAATCGGCAAAACGAACATGGCGGGAACTACATATGCGATTTATGTCGGGATCAAGACACAAGTAGGCATGTTTTTTTTTTTTGAAAGTAAACACAAGTAGGCATGTTGGGAGGGTGAGTAACCCATAAAAACGCATGATTTTGAACGAGGGTCAAGTTTGTGGCGAGTGTACGGACGTAACCAAGAGAAGCAGAAGCAGCCAAAATTACGAAAATTTGGATATTTAGAAGGGGATTTATTTTGAAGTGTGGAGGTTGGCATTCGGTTAAATATACTGTTGTATGAAGGGCATAAGGCCAGTATATTAATGGCATTAACGCATGGGCAAGGAGCGCAAGACTTGTGTCTACGATGTGGCGATGTCGTCTTTCAGCAAACCGTTGTCCTCAGGAGTATGCGATGGCGATGTAAGGTGCTGAATATCGTGTGTGGCAAGGTTGGGTTTAAGCCTTTCAAATTCTCCACAATTATCCGAATAAAAGGTCAAAATTGGTCGAGAAAATTGCTTTTCAACAAGTGCTTTAAAAAGGATAAAAGTTTGTCGAGTGTGGGACTTCTTTTTAAGCGGATATAGCCATGTGAATTTCGTAAAATGATCAACGAAAAATAACGTAATATTTATATTGATCAAACGAGTATACATGCAACGTCCATAAATTACCAAAAATTACTTCAAGTGGAAATTGCGTTGTACGAGGCGACGCATCAAATGGAAGCTTATGGCTTTTGTAAATGTGACAAGCCTTGCGCACAAGATGATTATTATTAGAATTTTTGGTAGAAAAACTAGAAACAATAAGTTTTAAAACAGATGAATGAGGATGGTCAAAACGGTGATGAAGATCCGCATCCTGAAGAGCAACAACGTGAGCTTGAGCGTGAGATGATATCGGCCAGTAGTAGACACCATCTTTCGTCAGCCCGGTGAATAAGGTTGCACCAGTTTTAGGGTCCTTGACAAAGAAATAAGTAGAAGTAAAGTCAATAGACATATTATTATCGATACAAAACTTAGACACGGAAATAATGTTTTTGTGCATTAAAGGGACATGAAAAACATTTGTAAGACGAAAGAAAGAGAGGGAGGCAGAACCAGTGTTTAGAATCAGAAGACCCGAGCCATCACCAATAACAATTTCATCAATGTCATCGTAGGGAAAGTGAAGGGGTATATTGTTGAGGTCTGACGTGACGTGGTACGAAGCACCACTGTCAAGCAGCTATGGTGAGGGCGGTAGAGGGGGAAAGGGCAGTGGGATTGGCTTGTGGTTGGGTGGTGGGGGGGTACGAGTATAGCGGGGTACCTGGATGTCAGGGTAGACTGCCTTGAAGATGGGGCAATAGCCAGGCCTTGTACGTGACATCACTGACATTTCCCTTTGAAGGGATTTTTGGGATTCTGATTTGGGGCAGGGGAGGCGGATGGTGTACGACGAGAGGTGGAGAAGGAAATGACATTGTTGTGGCAAGCAAAGGTGGAGTGGGCAATGACAAGGAGATTGTAGGATTGGTCGAGGCAGATTGTTGGATCACAAATTCTCTATTGATAAGTTTTTCGAGTAGTTCAGGGAAAGTGATTGGGCTGTCACGAGCGTTGACGGCATCGATGACAGATTGGTATGATAAATTTAAACCATCGAGAACTTGATCAGTGACATCCTCAGTAGAGAGAATCGTGCCAACTAGAGCAAGTTCATCGACGGTCGTTTTGATTTGGGTCATATAATCGGCTATGGAAGACGAACTCGTACACTCTTCTTAGTTTTAGCTTGTCACGGAGTTGTTTGATATGACCACGAAAGGGAAGGGCATAGGAGTTGGCTAGAACATCACACACTCTTCTTAGTTTGAACTAGACTTGACTAATTAATGTACTTGAATCAAATAATCCAACTCGTACTTGACTCGATACTCGAACAGAAGAACCGAGATAACCTGTAACTTGAATTGACCTAAAACCAATATAACATGATCAGAGTATTTATTGCTACAACATTTGCCTTAAAATAACCCGTCCCAATTACGGCCCCAAATAACAAATCCAACATCCTAACAAACTCATAACTCTTAAGAGTACTCTCTTAACAACCCGACTTATCATACAACATTTCCCCACTCATTTTCATTTACTCACACAATCAAACATGGGAGTCGAAGATACAACAGAGAAATCAATGGAAACAACAACAATTGAACAAGAAGAAATGGAGAAGAATCCCAAGAACAACATTGAAGGAGATGTTGAAGAAGGTGAAATTGTCGATGATGATGAAAATGAAGACAATGACAATCAAACAAAAACTGAAATTGATAACTCAAACAACATAATTTCACATCATCCTTTGGAAAATTCATGGACTTTTTGGTTTGATAATCCTTCTGCTAAATCTAAACAAGCTACTTGGGGTAGTTCTATTCGCCCAATTTATACCTTTTCCACTGCTGAACAATTCTGGAGGTGATTTTCTTATGCTTTGGTAAATTATTTTAATTGGGTTTTCTTAATTTGTAAATTAATTATCTGGGTTTTTGTTGGATTGTTGATTTATGGTCGTTATCTTTTGGGTGTGATGTTTGATTTGTGAAGCTGTAATTAGGGTTCTTGATTAGGTTTTTTTAAATGGTTGATTTTGTTGGGTATCCGATGAGATGGGTTTTCTTGATTTGTGATATAATTGTCTGGGTTTTTGTTGGATTGTTGATTTATGGTGTTAATCTTTTGGGTGCGATACCGATTTGTGAAGCTGTAATTAGGGTTCTTGATTTGGTTTTTGTAAATGGTTGATAGGAGGTATTCTGAGAGATGAGTTTTCTTGGTTTGTTAAATACTTATCTGGGTTTTGATTGGATTGTTGATTTATGGTGGTTAACTTTTGGGTGTGATGCTTGATTTGTGAAGCTGTGAAGCTGTAATTAGGGTTCTTGTGTTGGGTATTCGGCGAAATGAGTTTTCTTGGTTTGTAAAATAGTTATCTGGGTTTTGGTTGGATTGTTGGTTTATGGTTGTTTGTTTTGGGAGTGATGCTTCATCTGTAAAGCTGTGATTAGGGTGTTTGTAAGACTATGATTAGTGGTTTCGGATGAAAATTCGTGTTAGCTGACATCAAATTATATGGGATGAAGGGTTTGTTCTCGTTGTTGGTTGGTTTTGTCGGGTAATCTGCCGACTGAAGTGGGTTTTGGACTTTTGGGTATGCCTGGATTGTGGAATCATGATTTGTGTTTTAGTTATAATGCTGATACCTTTCTCTGCTGTTGAGTAATTTTGGAGGTTCTTTCGTTGTCCCGCAACGTTCAGTTCTCTTTGAAAGGTTATTGTTTGATGGGTTCTGGTTAAAAGTTCCAATTTTATGAAATTTATATCTCTCTTTGATGCTTGCTTTAGAAAATGGATGATTGTTGTTTTTAGTAGAAATATGAGGTGTTGCTTAACAGCGGAAGTATGAACTAAGTTTTGGTTATAGTCAGTGGCAAAACTAGTCTTAAGCTATGTGGGCTGTTGCCTGAGAAGAATTACGAAATACAATTAAGTGCAATAAGATGACAGTAAATAAGAATAGCGTAGATGGTATTTGGGCGTTGTTCTCAACACTGTCAAACACAAGTACAGCGGTTCAATCCTGCTAGTGCCATTTTGTTACTTTGTTTTCTTTGTTGCCAGGAAGCTCATCTTGATTTTGCCAATTCCCAATACTAAATGAAAGCTTCCCCAATTTTTAAGGTCCATGACTCCATCCTTCCAAAATCAAATTCCCAGTACTATATCTATTATGCAATAATCCAATTTTGTTTTACAATCTATTATGGCCTTATGGGTATTCTATAACGTAGAAACATATATTTAAGTGAATTAAGTCGAGTAATTATTTAGTGTGTCAAATTCGTCTTTAGACTCTTTACTATGAAATATTTGATTGATATGAAAAACTAAATGCTAAAATAGTTTTTTTTTTTAAGCTCGTTTTACTCCTGAACCTTTTACTATTAGTCTCTCTCATCATGCGAGATTAACTTTACCCATGAGATTGATAATTCAAGATTAATTAATACTCTATAACTAATATCCATCTCAGAACAGTATGTTACGGGTTTGATTTTTTTTTTTTACGGATCGGATATGTTTCAATAGCCTTTAGGGCTAGATTTAAACTAATCCTGGTTCCGCTCCTGGTTGTAGTATTGATTTATGCTTTATACTCCGTATCTTTTACTATTGTAGTTGAGGACCTGAGGTTTGGATTATGATTTTATCATTCATTGAAATCTGGAGGTGTTTTGTCGGCTTCGTGATTTTCTCTGTTTCGATTATGAGTTGATGGGTTTATGAGGACTTTTTTTCTTTTTGGATTTGATTGTAATGTTTGTTTCTATCCTAAACTTTATGGTCAGGCTAATAATTGGATGAATACTGAAGTTTTGTACAATGTTTCTTTCTATTTTCTGCCCTTTCTACTCATTTTTACTTGTGTGTGCACGTGCCCTTTCTGAAAATTGCCGTACTGTATCCTCATTGGGTGACAGGGATGTATGCACTTATGCCAATGTTCTCTTCATTTTTTTCCCTTTGAATCAAGGTTTTCCTCCATTGCGTGAGCCTATTCACCAAGGTTTAGCTATTGTGGTATATGCACATAAAAATGAAATCATATAACATCTTACTGTTGCAGCCTCTACAGCAACATACACCACCCTAGCAAGTTGGGTGTTGGAGCAGACTTCTACTGTTTCAAGAATAAAATTGAGCCTAAATGGGAGGATCCAATCTGTGCTAATGGAGGCAAATGGACTATTGCCTACTCAAGGGGAAAATCTGACACTTCCTGGCTTTATACGGTATGGTTACGGAGATTGTTGTAGTTTGTTACTTTGTTACCGTCTTTTTTCAACTTTGCCTTTAATGGCTGACTTTAATTCATTCTAGTTGCTAGCAATGATTGGCGAGCAATTTGATCATGGAGATGAAATCTGTGGAGCAGTTGTGAATGTGAGGGCTAGGCAGGACAAAATATCCATTTGGACTAAAGATGCTGCAAATGAAGCTGCCCAGGTATGTTAACAACTGCGTGTGTTGGTTTCCTTCAGACTTTAAGAGTGTCGTATGTGATCACATATTAGTTTTTAAACTTTCAACGAGTGTGCTTTAGACCTAAGGCTCATTGAGGCACTAGCCAAAAGGGCAACTGACTTCTTAGCCTCTTAAGTGTGCCTTTTGCATGTGGAACGGATAATGAGGCGCACTACTATCTAACTTCCACATTTTTCTTCTCAACTTTGTAATATAGTCTTTCCTTCACCCCATTATATGTTGTACTTATGTCATACTCAGTACCTGTTGAGCCTCTTTAAACTACAAAAAATGGTGTTGCAAAATATCATTTCAAAAGTATAAATTTATCCGTGAAAACAATTATGGGTGGCGCGTTGTCACCCTGGTGCTCCTAGCTCCTTTTAAAATTGAAGATTACATACCTTTCATTTGCATCGGTTCTAGCGATTCACTGTATGCACCAAGCATAAGTCTGTCGTGTCATTTCATGTCTGCTATAGAATTCGGGGATTGGAGAAGTATATATATGTCTGCCGGTGGACTATGCTATTACGGGAATGAATGATCTCACGATAATCACGATAAACCCTATGCTATTGGCGATGAATTTCAATGTTTTTGTGCTTCAGAGATGTGTTTGAAATTGTTGGATGTGTCTAGTCTGGAACTCTGGAGCCTATATTTCTCAGATGATGTTCCTTTGAATCTGATTTCCACCTTCATTTAATTAAATGGTTTTGTATCCATCTTACCTGCTGTACAGGAGTTCGCTATATCTTTCATTTTGTTGCTTTGCTTTAAAGTCTTCAGTAGAACACTCTTAGACCTTTTTCCAAATATTTGAAGCATCCCCATCCTCACAATTGTTTCTTTGTTCTTGAAACGTTTTGAGTGTTTGTCTGTCATCTGAACTTTTCATGCAGAGCCCTCTTAGAGAGTACTTTTTTTTTTCCGGATTACTATGCATATGGTTCCATATATAGCAGAAACAAATGTTATAACACAAGGTTCTGAAATATGATCGGTGCTTTAGTTTCTCGGATCCAGCGGTGTCCAATACTTCAAATGTATGCAGCAGAACAAATCTGCTCGTAGTCAGTAATTAAACTCATTTGCAAATTGCAACCACGGGAATGTGTTTTTGAATTTTATTACAACTCAATTATCGGAGCTGCCAATCTGCCGTCACTTATGTTGATGGTTACTTGAGCAGTTGAGCTCATATCATCTCCATGTCCAATGGAGATTAGAGCTAAGGACTCAATTATTTTTTTGGTAATTCCGTTGCCTTGTATTCAAATTATAATGCTGGGTCACACATGAATTCTCTGTTTTTAATCTTGGTCTGGTTGATGCAGCTGAGCATCGGGCAGCAATGGAAGAAATTCGTGGATTACAGTGATAGCATGGGGTTCATATTTCACGTAAGCTGGCACTATCTGAATTTGTTAAGTTTGCTTCAGATTATATCCGAAGTTGTCGAAGCTATAATGTGGTTACTGTTGTCGTGTATAATGGTACTTGCAGGAGGATGCAAAGAAGCTAGATAGGAATGCCAAGAACAAATATACATGCTGATTTGTGTATCCCGGACACATCCAAGTTACCGAAGTAGAATATGCAGAATGTGCTTCTCTAATGTGCTTTTCGTTGTAATAGGCTTTACGACTCGACATGACTCATCTCAGTTGTGTAGGACTCCTGCTTTCTTTTCAGTGTATAAAATGCCTTTTGAAACATTCATTCGTCCTTCTATAGACTCTTATCTCTGGAAGCGCCTCTGGTTTTTGAAAGAAATTGTCAATTTAGGGTCCATGTAAGATCAATTGTTGGTTTGGAGAAGAGTAGTGTCAGCAAGATGCAAGATGCAAGATGCAAGATGCGGTGCAGTTTGAGGGTTTGAAACCCACCGTAGCTGGGTTTTTAATAAAATTTCATCTCAAATATTGTTTTTTAAAAAAAAAAAATCAAATAAGTCAAGACAGACCGTGCTATTTTTATGGTTTGCACCCTCCCAGTCATCAGATTTTAAACTCCCCATAAGTTCGATGATATTACATTCTCATGGCTCGAAACCAAGACCTTTGGTAAAATAAGACAAATTGTGTGCCATTCAATCGAGGAGCTCAAAAGAAAAAGGATGAAATACCAAAGATCCTTCAAATATAGAAGGGCCTTTGAATAAGTTACATTTAACACTTGTTTACACTGAACCAGGAGAATCCCACGACTCTTCCGAACCAAAGATATTAATGAGTCCCTACTCTTCCGTCTTCACATTACAAATTCAAATGCCACATTGTCCTTCATGATCTAATCCCGAACTGAATTTTAACTCTTAACGCATCGCTGCCTTCTAAAGTCAAAAGTACACAGAAACAAGTCAACTCTCCAATTGAAAAGACAAGCAGAAACACCGAGAAACCTTCGAATATCTACAAGGCATGACTGATATTGATGCATTTTTATTTACAAAAACTCCAACCATATCTACAATAGATCCGCTATCCACATCATACATGCTTGATCCCTTTCAGACAAAGCGATTTCACCCAAAATGCTCAATAATCTTACTGTTGTGGACTTCACTTAGATACCATTATCGCCTTGTTAGCTTTTACAGAGTTATATCCATATATAAACTTGAGAGCCAGAAAAAATACTACCAAAATTTAGAAACCTGAAACTCTCTACGTAGCAGATTTCACGACGGTACCTCCCCTTCTTCCAAATCATCATCGTCGTCGTCGTCGCCAATCCGATATTCGGCTTTAATGTACAATCCCAAGCGCTCTAACGGACTTCCTAGTTCATTTCTCCCAATTTGATTCCAGACACGGTGGGACCTATTATCATGGCATACAACAAACGAGGAGCTGCTACCAAGCAGGGCTTCCAGATCTCGGAGCGTGTGGAAATTATCATCGAGATTGATGGATCGCTCCATCTGCATAATCACGAATAACAGGTTATATTAAGTAAACCTCTCATGACCACCATGGATGCGAGAAAGTCTCTCAAGGCCATGAGAGTAATGTGATTGACCTTCTCAAGGGCAGCACGGGCAGCCTCTCGGGCTTGTTGCCTTTGCATCCTGAGTTCACTCTCAGCTTTAGAACGGGCAGCTAACTCAGCCGCTCTCAGTTGTGCCTCAATCCTGGCTCTCTCTGCAAAAAAGGACACCGATTACAGGTCAATAGACATAGACATGGTGTATTAAATTACGGTTACAATCTTAATCAGGGACTCCGTTGTTCAGATCTCGGTTATTTTACCACAATTGCAGCCAATGCCGCCTCAAATATTGGTGGTTGTAAATAACTCAGCCCTCATAACATGAATTTTGTCTAAAAATTAAGCAACTTCTTATTAAATATGAAAACAATGCATGAACAGAATAGATGTGATCCAAAAAATGGGAGAATGGAAAAATGTCATATGTATGAGCTGGGCCGAAGATATGAGATTGTGCCATGTACAACTAACACTAGAACAATAATTCCGTGAATTCTATTGATCTAAACACAATCTCTTGATTTGGTTGTTTCAGCTAATCAACTAACCGAGCCCAGATCCTATAGGGCCATTGGTTTTTTATACCGTTATCAGCTGAGATAATTGTTTTCTCAGTATTTTGAAATTTTACTCAAGAAGAAGAAAAGAATTGCAGATAATCACCTTCACGCTGCTTCCTCATCAATATTTCCTTCTCTTGCTCCAAAATTGCAGCATCCGTTCTACCAACCTGATACAAAGTACAAGTAAATAACTTGAAAAAAATTAAAACTGGATTAACTTGAACAAGCTGATATAATTCACGAGTCCCTTAGATATTTGGAGATATAAATTTAACCCTTACAGGTTGCAAAAGGGTCTTATTTTGGGCCTTGAGTATCGTGGCAGCAAACCGACTCCTCAATTTTGCAGCTCGTAAGGCCTTTGAAGGAGAAAGTTCAATGTCTAATGCAGTCTCCAAACCTAAAG
>JAYMSF010001382.1:0-12183 GCA_036897335.1 Silene vulgaris
GTTCAATAAAACAAAAAACAAAAAATGTAAGTTTTTATTGGCAAAAAAAAAAAACTTTAGGTACTATTTTTACAGAAAGGGTAAATGTTAGGTGCTATTTGACAAAAAACTCTAATATTAAACCTGTCAAATGGGTCAATCGGGTCAGGTTCGGATCTGGTCATTTCCGGGTCAACTGTTATCAAGTTATTTGTGGGTAATAATTAGTTTGTAATAATAAACATTCAGGTCGGGTTATTCCGGGTTGTGTCAATTCGGGTTCGGGTTTTGAGTTCGAATGTCAGGTCGAGTTGAGTTGGGTTAGTCAGGTCGAGCCACCCGAATCCGGTCAATTTTGTGAGGTCTACTCCGTATAAGCGGTACGATGACGCAAGACATATAATGACACAAGTCATTAAGTCACACCCGGACCTTCTCTGTCGTATCGTTGTTATCCATTAACAGATCACCGATTGAATTGATTTATTTACAGCTCCTTGAAAACTGAAATATGATATGATTCTTTGCTGGTTCAGTTACTCAACAACACAACTTATTCCCCAAATAAACTTACCCCAATGCTCTGCTCTTTCTTTGCTTCAACTACTTCCCTTGGAATTTCCAAATTCCCCACCCAATTAACTCTGATTCATTTTCACTAATTTGGGGGATTGGATTATATTTCTGATGCAAAATCGCATGAAATGTTTTTGTTAAATCATAATCATAATAATATCTTTGTAATTGTAATTGCAATTGCATATAATAATAATAATAATAATAATAAATAGATAAGATAGACAAGTAGTAGAGAAGAAGAAGAAGATGACAATGGCGAGCAAGACGAGAAATATATTGGAGGATTTCGTGAGGGAAGGTTCACTTAAATGGTTAGTAGGTAGTCGGGATTCTTTCAAAGACGAGCTCCGCGAAATCACCAGCTCTCCTTCTGCCGGAAACAACTGGATTCCCGAACTCTCCGCTCTTGCTAATGTTGTTCTTAGGAGATGCTCCAGGTTTTTCCTTTTTATTCTTTGCTCTTTCATCTAATTCTCTGCTAGCTACATGCTTGCATCCCGAAACCGTAACGTACTAGCTCTTTACTCCCCCAATTCCTTGATGATTTGCTTAATTTTACATTTATTTGATTAATTGATTGCTGATATGTCAAGATCACTGTGTTTTTGCCAAATTACAAGGCAAAAAGGCATTCTGTAGCAAGTGATCAGAATAATGAAGCTCAAATAGGAAACGAACGTTTCTGGGCGAGGTTTAGAAGCTTTCTGTAGCAAGTGATCAGAATTCAGAATAATGAAGCTCAAATAGGAAAGGAGCGTGTTTGGGCGAGGTTTAGAGGCTTTCTGTACCAAGTGATCAGAATTCAGAATAATGAAGCTCAAATAGCAAACGAGCGTTTTTGGGCGAGGTTTAGAGGCTTTTTGTAGCAAGTGATCAGAATAATGAAGCTCATATAGGAGACGAGCTTTTTTGGGTGGGGATTGTTCTAATGTTGTTATAGCGTAATCATATCATACTATGATATGATTTCCAATGATTTCAGTGGACCCAAAAAGGATGTTAATTGACTACGTGTCTACGCTCAGTGAGGTGCTAGAGCTAGCTCAAGTTATTGATTTGATATAGAGAAAAACAAGGATAGTCAGTCATATTGTCGTAGAGGACAAACTAAAGTAAAGAGAAGTTCCTATTGTGCATTGGTCCTGATACGGAAATTTTGATTGCATTTATCAATTACGCTAGAAATGTTATCTACCTATAGTTAAAAACATAGATTAAGCAAGGTATAGGCTTAATCAGATTGTGATTTGATATTGTATTAAGCTGTTGTTAATTTAGTGGGAGTCCATAAGCTCCACCTAGTAACTGAAATGATATAGACACTAAAAAGATTGCTAGTCATACAAAAGAAAGTAAAGAGTCATTCACTAGTTAATATTGTTCCTGACACTGGAACTTCGTTTGCCTGAGAGCTGAATATTGCTTGGTTGCCTGGACATCTCTCAAAACTTAATGTGTGGGCTACAAATTGAGTGTTTGGATTCCCTCCATTGCCTATACATGCTTCCCTCCTGACCGAGAATCCGTCCCTGGTTCATATGGAAACTGGTCATCTTGTTTCTTCTGGAGGATCTTGGAATGGTGCAATGAGTGATCACTTTTTCCATCTGGATTGGATTAATAAAATCTTGGCTGTTCTGATCAGTGACGTTGATCTGAAGGACGCTTTGTGGTGTAAATATACGTCTAACTGAGGTTATCAATGAATCGGGTACTGATATTCTGACTGATAAGGATTTCAGTAGAGTACATGCTAAGAAAAAGTTATGGAAATTACTGGGACCACAAGTGTGGCGGATCTTTATCTGGAAATTACTTACTGATTCCTTTCCGGGGGGTCACTAATTCAGGAAAAGAGATTTGAATGTAGGATGTTATTGCGTGCACTGCACTGTGGACAAGAACTTGAGACCCAAGAGCATCTGTTTAGAGATTGTCTTGTTGCTGAAAAATTATGAGCTGGTAGTTTGTTAGGCATAAGAACTTCTGTGGGTCGCCATGTTAATTTTGGAAATGGATTATTGGATAGTTAAACTTGTTCTATTCCGTCAAGGACTGCGATTTATAAGTCGTTTCCTTTATCTTCCTTGTGGAGCATATGGTGTCATAGAAATGAATGTTTGTTTGGTAAGGGTGCATCTAATTCTTTTGGAGCTATGAAGAGATATGAGTATATCCTAATGGTCTTAGCACCACCTTGTCAAGTGGTGGTATTCCTCCCGTGACCTTGGGCTGTGATGATGATGATAATGGTATGATGAATTCTATTAGAAAGGGGACTTCTTTCCGTGTCATAGGTTCGACCTGCTCAACCCTATTACATTCATGAAGGTAGATGCGGCTTGGAATAAGGAATTTTCTCTGGATATGGTTGAATAGCTCGAATAGTTATGAAAGGTATTATTGTCAAGAATGGGTTTAAGACCTGGGTGCAGTGTCCGGAAATTGCTGAAGCTGTGGGGTTAGACGGGCTATCCAGTGGGCTAGCGATCGTCATTTCCTTCACGTCATCAGTGCATTGGATTGTATCCTTGTCATCTCGCAGATTCTAGCCAATCTAGCGGTCGTTTCGATTAAAACACAACTTGAACCCATCATGGTTGAGATTATTTTCATTGTCTCTCTTTTAATTATATTCCTAGAAAGTTGAATAATGTAGCTCATCTACTAGCCAAAAGACTATTAAATTTATTAATCTTATTTTCCATTTGTCAAAAAAAAAAAAATTGAGTCAAATTATCTATATAGTGGCAACAATCTGGATATACATTTAAATTCGTCGCCATATGTTCCGGTGAAGTCAGCGGAGTTGCAAAAGTTGATTGATATTTTAAAGCTAATAATGGAGATTTCAGGAAGAAGAATTTTGGTTTAGGTGTTTTCTTGTGTTGGGCTATAAAGTAAGGTAAGAGAAAACATGGTGAGTGGTGTGATGGTATTATAATGAAGTGCAATTTGATTACGTCCTATCTTTTTTTTGGCCGGGGTTGTTTTGTTATGCAATTTGAAACAAATGTTCATGAGAGCTATATATTTTCATTATTTTTGTACAGTGGTATGGGTTTTCAAAATGACGTATAGAAGATGTATGTTACGAATTTTTTCAGTATTTATCACGCTTAGTGAACTGCAAATAGAGTCTAAAGTGTTCTATTCATCTGCAGGATCCTAGAGGTTTCAACAAGTTCTGTTAAAGAGGATTTTGATTCAGTAGCTTCAGATACTATAAAGGACCCCTTGCACTATGCTAGGAATCTACTTGAGTATTGTTGCTTTAGAGCACTTTCTCTGTCAATGCAAGTTGCTGGGTATTTGGCTGATAAGAAATTTCGTCGTTTGACGTTTGATATGATGCTTGCCTGGGAGTGTCCTGCTGCTGACAGCCAGCCATTGCTCACTGTATGGAGTTTAAATCATTTTATTAGAAATGGCAAAATCGGATTTCAACTTGTTGATTGTCTAGATTCACCGATCTCCAACTTGAATTCCATTCTCACCAGGACAAAAATCTAAACACTGGGGTCAAATGCTCCTCGAATCCTCCAATTGTTTGGATTACTCCCTTCAAATCCATGTGCCCCATAAATTCAAAAACTCTTTCAAAAAGAGGTGAAACCATGGCACTTGGATTTGAAGGGAAGGAGTGCTTTATTTTTCTTTTTGGGTCATCCAAACCAGTTTATATTTTGAAAAGATAAAAACACCCTAAAGTCTGCGGATTCCACTTTATATTAATTTGCTTTTATTTACAGTCTTACATTCACCAGCCACTTGACATATGGGGTATATTCTTTCCAATTGCCCATTTCTTGAAACTTGTGCCATATTCAATTCACTGCATCCAAAATAATTTGAGGAAGTAATTTACAGTATTTTTTATGTTCCAAGTTGAGCTTATTGTTGGATTCTGGGACAGCATTGATGCTTTATACCTACTTTAGCCTCACTGTGCTGGATAACCTTGTCGCAGGTGGATGAAGATGCCACTGTCGGACTGGAGGCCTTTTCTCGGATAGCTCCTGCAATCCCTATAATTTCTAATGTAGTCATTAGCAAAAACCTTTTTGATGTACTTACTGCATTGTCTGGTGGGCGCCTTCAGTATTCTGTCTATGAGAAGTACCTTGTTGGTTTAGAAAGGTAGCATTCTTATGACTCCTATTGTCTACTGCCTTCTAGCTACAACTTAAGATTGTTTGTGCTCGACTTTTTACCCAAACTTATTTGGTTTCAGATTGCCTAAGATATTAAATTCCCGATTAGATTGTGTGATGTAATATATTTATTTCTCCGTTCTAAGGTGTAGATGTTCTAAGAACGTCATTATGAGTTTCATGTCAATCCATGGCTTGTGGGATTTGTCATTACCCGCAAAAATGGCATTAGTTTGTTTCATATATGTTTGCGATCACCATTTGTCAACTGCCTTAACCCGAGAATGTTTGTGTGGACAAGGGTTATTTATTTCCAGTCTCATTATGGATAAACTACATACATGGTTGGTTTGCTCAGTAGTTAACTAAAGGGAAGGTTCTACAGGCGGTATCATAATCATCTCTTATACAATGTGCTAATATAAAATTATCTGTTGTGTTAGTTTGTAAATATGTTCTGGTTTTGTTAATTTCTAGGGGTGTGTGTGTGTGTGTGTGTGTGTGTGTGTTTGTGGAGGGGGTGTTGATTCGCTTAATTCTCCAACATCAATCACTTTTATGTGCAGCTCAAAATTAATAATATTTAATGTACCCAGCATCTTTCCTTGTTGGACCTATTTCTTTTGGCTTCTGCTTGTCCTGCGCCACTGCCTTTCCCCTGAGTAATTGTGGCTTTAATGGCTCTAACTTAGAGGTGTATAATCTTCTTCTAGAAGGTTTATTTGTAGCCTAGGATACTAGTTAACAATTAACAATATTTGATTGAATACTGATCTCTGTATGTCATGGTTGGTTGCATAAATGATCTCTGCTCTTATCTGGTATATGTTTCATTGAAGGGCTATCAAGAAATTGAGGACGCAATCTGATTCATCATTGCTGTCTGAACTACGGTCAGATAGAAGGGAGAAGATAGTAGAACTGGATGGTACTGTAACAACCCAACCAGTTCTTCAACATGTTGGAGTTTCTACATGGCCTGGTAAAGCTATTGAAATTTTATTTTATGAAAGCTATTCGTACATATGAATGCATTCTCACTTATTCCAACAGTATTACTGATCTGTTGGAATAGCATAGCAACTGTACATATATTATGGATTCCGAGCAAGAATGCCCGTGTCCGTGCATCATATTCTGATCTTTCTAGTTTTTCATTACATGGTTCAGGGAGGCTAATTCTTACTGATCATGCACTATATTTTGAGCCGCTCAAAGTTGTATCTTATGATAAAGCAGTACGATATGACTTAGCAGAAGAGCTGAAACAGGTTATCAAACCTGAGTTGACTGGGCCATGGGGCACACGACTTTTTGATAAGGCTGTCTCATACAAGTCCATTTCCTTGTAAGTAAAACTTTACAACCTCCATCTCAGAGTTGTTTGCATTTGACTTTGCTTCTCAACTGATGTTTACTTGGACATTCAATTTCTCCAAACATATGTAGAGTGACACCATAATGTATCACATGTTTGGCTAACTCAAAAGACCCCTTTTCATATTATCATTACAATTTTCTTTCATTGTTGTATATTTTCAAAAATTATCTGTCAACATCGAAATTGTTTGACCACCAAAGTCAAAAGGACACTATAATAGATGGATAAAGCAAGTACATATTAATGCTTTTATAAAGATGACTACTTCTATGTGTTTGACAATGCTATTTCCCTTAAGTTATAAGTGAGTAATATGTTTCTTTTCATTCTTCTTAGACCAGAACCTGTGGTGATGGAGTTTCCTGAGCTTAAGGGGCATAGTCGACGAGACTATTGGTTGGCTATTATTCAGGAGGTTTATTTTGTTCATCGATTCATCCGCAAGTTCAAGATAGTTGGCATTGGACAGGACGAAGCTCTTTTAAAGGCAGTGTTTGGGATTCTGCGTTTACAGGCAGTTCAAGATATGAATTCAGTGGGCCCCGTTCGCTCTGAATCTCTCCTCCTTTTTAACCTTTGTGATCAACTTCCTGGAGGAGATACGATACTTGAAACTCTGGCAAAAATGTCTGCCTCAAAAGAATTCGACAGGGTTAATAGCCCTCGACTAAAAAGTGGCTTGTACTCGACCTCGGCACTGGCGATTGCTTCAAATTTGGGGTTTGGATTTGGTTCCAGTGATCATAACAGTCTTTCACTGATTGTTGGTGAGATAGCAGTGGGGGGTATGACTCCCCTAGAAAAGGCGGTTAATGAATCCAGAAGTAGCTATGAAAAGGTGGTCATGGCACAGCAAACTGTGGATGGAGTAAAAGTCGAGGGTATTGATACCAATTTGGCAGTTATGAAGGTACTTCTGTACATGCCAATCCCTTTCACTTACAGATATGCACTTGCAAGCTATCTCCTTTTGTCTTTATTTAATAGTATCCGACAAACCAGGTTCGAATCGGATAACTCATAGCAATGTCCTTTTTCACTCAATAAAAACAATAACATGCTATAGTTGTCCATATTTGTCAACTGTCCCTCAATCTTATAAAGCTTCCTCATTGTGTTTAAATTAAACGTGCTACTATTAACATGAAATATGGGCGTTAATTCTTAACAAGAAAAGCAAGTCATAGTAAACAATCCTTATATATGGTGATTAATGGATTTATATAGTTAAATGGTGCTTCTAGTAATGTGTATTATATACTCCCATTGTGATGCTGTTTTTAAGATGGGTACCATATTTTTTCTCGTTGTTGACACAGGGCTGTCCAGGATGATCCACCTAAATTTTTTAGTTGATTTTAGTACGATTAGATGCCAAAAGACTAAAAGGTGGGCCTTCTAGGAATAATATATAGACCAACGTGTGTTGAAAAATGTAGGTTAATCCATAAATTTGATTGGTTACCATGATATTAAATATCAGTTTGGCACTTGATAACAGAATCAGTAGCATATCTTGAAGTTGTTCCTTGAGCTATGAATACTGTTGCAGTATGGGTCAAAATCTTTGTAACGCTCTCACAATGTGGCGTCACAACTTAGATTTAATACCTATGTTACCCCGACTCGGCAGAGAAGTGTTGTGTCCAATACGTATCGGAGTGTCTGACACGGAATTTTGCTAATTTGGCGATACGCGATGTCGGTCAAACGAGTGCCTGACCAATTTTGTAGGCATGGAAACGTCACGTCTCATAAATTTTGTTAGAAGTTTTCATTTTGTTTTTTCAAATGTGAACCCTATAAATTACGGAAATTTCTTTTAGTGTGTTTTTACATGAAATGAAAACAACTTTATCTGGTGAAACTGAAGAAGAAAGTAGAACAAAGTTGAATAATTAAATGCCAATTGTTAAAAAGTTTAAAAAGCTTTTTTGGGTTATTATGTAGTTTGGTCCTGGAATCTTTCATGATAATTACACATGCCCGGTATTTGGGTGGTGGTGGTTTCTAGGGAGGCAAAACAGTTGGATGAGTGAGAAAGAACTATATTTTCTATAGGTGACTATATCAACATGGACTATGTCACTTCCACGGAGTCCCACCTTGCCTCTATTCTACTTTCTGATGTACATAAAAGTGATATCGAAGCAGATAGAGAAGCTCAGGAATGTTTATTCATTAGTCCAGAAAAGATTTTGATAGGGACTGGAACTCATTGACAGTATTTTATGATGCATGCCTCACTGAATTGAACACCTTCTTTGTGAGTGATCACGGGATCACGGATAACAGATTTGCCTAGGTTACTTGGCATGGCGATGCTTGCTTCCTTCTTTTTGTTTCACATCGCAAGAAAGATTCCGTGATCACTTACAAAGAAAGGTGTTTGATTGTCTAATAACAGGACTTTTTGTCATCATCTTTAAAATTTCTTGCAACTTATTGTCAAAATCTTCATACATTTTGCAGGAGCTGCTTTCCCCATTGGTACAGCTCAGCATGTATATATTGTCTTTGGCTTATTGGGATGAGCCGTTGAAGTCTATGGTTTTCTGTGCATTCTTCACGTATACCATTTTCAGGTACTATTTCTGCAACTGACCTTTAACTGGTGATTCTCTATGACGAGTATATCACCGTAGAGTACTAGATATTTTGTGGAGTGATTTACCCACATTTTGAAGATGTTGTCGCTTCTTATTGATTTATGCGTTGCTTGAGCATCATGATACATATTTACGTGTGGAATATCCATTAGATTGAAAATTTGGAGAGAGATTTTGTTTTTGGTTCACAGATAAAATTTCGGAAATATTGAGTTGGGAGATTATACTGCTGGTGAGCTTAGAACCAGTCACTTTCGTTTGATAGTTAGTAAAATAACCTTAATAAAAATAATGCAAACGAGTTTACTAACACATTTAATCCTTTTTATCACTGTTTTTTGACGTGTCAAGTTTCTTATAATGGAGACAAAGGCTCACTATTGTTTAAAACAAGCAGAAATGCTCACACAACAGTTTCAGCTTCTCAAATTGTGAAATAATTAAGTCCTACAATTTTCGATGCAACTTCACGAGGGGTCATGAAAATGGTTTCTGTATTTTGAAGATAAGGGTAAGGTTGTGAACATTTGCCCTTAGCCCCTAACGCCCTTTAAGACGTTAATCTTGTTGGCTGTTTGTCACGTGTCTCCTTAACTTGCATGTAATAAGTTACCTGACTTATTGGACAGCAAATGTCTACACAGCCGGGTTGAGTTTTTGTTTAGATGCCACTCACAAATATCAGAGCATTATAATTTTAGTGGTGGTAAAAGAGTCCATACAGGTCAAGGCAATAGGAGCGGAATATTCTTAAACAAAAGGAACTAGGAAATAGTGGTGTTGATGGTGAACAGAGGAATGCAATGGAAAAAACATTACAGTTATTTCGTAAAGGGACTTGTTGCCCACCTCCACCTTATGGTAATGCATTATTCCATATAGGAGCAATTGTTCCCCATCAGCCTTGACCATTACTTTCCTCGCACCTCTGTCTGTCACCGGTTAAAAGTTATTGTTGTCTAGTTTATTTCACCTCACAAGTGTTAGTCATTGCAGTGTTTGAGGTTTGAAACCATGGATAGTATGTTTGTGTTATCTGTTAGTCTAGTTCAAATATATCTCGTTTCGTTTCGTTTCGTTCTTTTAAAGCTAATGAAAACAATTAAGCTAAGAAAATGACAAATAAATTTAATCGAACCAATATTAAAACTGAAGTTCTAAACACTTGATTAAAGGTGTTGGTGGCTAAAAGGGGTGTCATGCAATAAAGACTTATACTTGGGGAAAGGTTAGGTTAGGTTACTATTGTTCGTTAGGGTAGAAATAAACGCACTCTCTCGAGCTACCAGTTAAATCACAATCAGAATAGTAGAAGTAGTTTACCACTTTTTATGCAATTAATTATTTTTTTTTTTTTTTCAAGAAAGATTAGAGCCCATCTTATGTTGTAAATATAGGGTGTTTGACAAATCAAACTTGGATAAATCGATGATCACGTAGTATATCGTTTTCCTTAAAGAGTATATCTACCCTATTATGCCTTTGGGTTAAAAGAAATCTCTCGCAGGATAATACACCAATTTCCCTCTTGTTCTTAGGCAAGAAACAAGAGAATACTTATAAAGTTTTTATTTGTTTGTTATGCCAAAATCTGAAAATTAATGTGTTTATTTTGTCTAACCCTTTTCTCATGCACAATATGTATATATATACTAAATGCCATGCACACATAAGAAAATGGGTAGTTATTTCCGAATAGGAATCATTTAGGATAAGAACAAATAATGCAAACACATTTTACTACAATTAATAGCAAACTGCCGGATTTAATTCACCACCCCTATCGGGGTTAGTGTCCCCGACCAGGGACGTAGCTTTTTGTTTTTTTTTTTGGTAGAACAAATTTTGAATAATTTGGCTAAGTATTGTATAAATACCAACCCCGATCATCTGCCCCGATCGGAGTCATGTATCTCCACGAGAGCTTCAAAAAACACAAACCCAAGTATGATTTTAAATCCCAAGCTACCGGGTTTGTAAACCCTTATTGAGGTCAAAACAATTTCGACTATTTTGCATTACAACTCATTCCCAAAAACCGGAAATTCAAACTCATTTATATGAGCGTGTACTCCACACTCCCGAACTCATATTATAGCGCTCAAACTTGCTACGATCCTGGTCGAATCCCAATTGCATTCAAATGATTATTGTGATTCACTTAAATCACCAACATCTTATTCATCCATTTCGGAAAAAGAAAGGTCATTTCTTCGAAAAAACAAAACCCATAAAAAAGGTCAACAATCAAACAACCCAAAACTTCATGATATAATTCACCCCTAACAGCATACAGTAGTGTCACACTCACATGTTGGATTTTTGGAAAGATATGTTCAGGAGAATGCTCCTCATCCCTTAACACTCGTGCTTATCTTTCTTCCCAGATAAGATAGATAAGATATATAGCAGCTAGTAATGCAACATTGAAACCACATTGCCTTCCAATGCCTCCTATTTATGCAATTATTAACTCTAAACATGTATTCTAGGTTAGACCTCAGTACTCTTACAGTGGCCCAAGGCCCAACCATTCATTAATATAAATCATTAACCTTAAAATCACAAATTAGTCTTGCTTCAGACGGGCCTTTTTAGTCTGAAATAATAAGACGGGATTTTGTAACCATTTTACCGTTAAATGTGACCACTATTGAAAAACAAGTGACCATTGTGGTTACATTTAACTATAAAATGGTCACATATGCCCGTCTGAAAAATAAGACGAAAAGTGTCCGTCTGAAACAAGAATTTCTGTAAAATCACCATTAAAGAAGTATAAACAATTTAGTTAACCATTTTCCTTAAAGATGATCATGTAAATTTTATATTGTATTTATTCGTTTATATGGAGAATATGATGACCAAAGTTGATTATGTATTTATGTTGATTATTAGAGTCAAATGAGAACAATATAAAGGTAATAGCGCCTCCTCCAATGATTTATTGTATTTATTCGTACATCTTTTTATGTCATTTTCTGGTTTTTTCTTCCCAAGTAATTTTATTTTCATGCTTTTCAGGGGATGGTTTGTGTATGCTTTTGCTTTGCTGCCTATGCTACTTGCTTTCTTTATGGTGTTGACGTTATGGCTTAGTCAAGGCAGGCCAGTTGTAGAGGTAAAGGTAATAGCGCCTCCTCCAATGAATGCAATGGAGCAACTTTTGGCAGTTCAGAATGCAATTTCTCAAGCCGAAGAGTGCATCCAATATGGAAATATTGTCCTACTCAAACTACGCGCATTGCTGCTATCCATTTCACCCCAGGTTTGGATCTTTGCTTATCAGTATTCTTCTTCACATCAAAAAATTTGGATTTATTGAGAATAGTACTACATTCATTCCATTTATTATTGTTCTCCTTTGATTTTTTGTCTGCTGATGTCAACTTTGACTACTAATTCATTTCTTTCTGGGATTTTCTCACTTGTACCCTCAACTATTTCATTTTCTCACTTATACCCCATATTAAAAAAAAAA
>JAYMSF010001383.1:0-12181 GCA_036897335.1 Silene vulgaris
TCTTAGATGTAATCACAAGGAAGCTCACTCAATGATTCCAACAACAATGAAATTGAGAAATTAATAAGAGTAAGCAACAAGGAAACCTACTTAATTACTTAATTCAAACAATAATCTCAAAATCAAAACATTAAACACAAAGGAATTAACAATAATAACAATAATTAGGGAAAGACTAAGAGTCTTACAACCAAAAGATTACACCTTTAGGAAAGGATTAAGATAGGAGATTAATTCTCCATAATAGATCTAACCCGATTAAAAGATGATTAATTCCCAAATTACAAGCTTAAATTGTTCCACAAAATGATGAAATGCAAGATGATAAGATGATAGATGTTGGTGGGAGATGGTAAGAGATAACCTAGTGGTAACCATCTATTTATAGTCTAGACAAAAGTATGCTTAATGGGCCTTAACCTAGAAGCAAACCCAAAACAAGACGACATAAACCCAGAAAATTCGCACGGTGCGAAACATGCAGAGAAAATTCGCACCGTGCGAACTATTCCCTGAAATTTGCTTTCAATTCTTCTTTTTGCTTCTTCTCTTGAAAGGCTTCTTCAAGATTTCATCCATGCTTGTTCCTTGCTTTGTTTGGGCATCTTCTCTTGCTCCTTTAGCCCTTCAATTCTTCCTTGAAATAACTTGATCAAAGCAATAACACTCGGGATTAGTTTAAAAGGGTTTTTCGTGCCCAAAACCGCTTCCAAATGTCCTCAAATGAGCTCGAATTGCATGAAATATGAGTAGAAATATGAGCTCGTCACACCGCTGTCAGTCACCACACCAGTTATATATACAACTTCCGTAATGATGGATGGAATACTCTGATATGCAAGTTTTTGATTTACAATTAGACTTGTGGATAGAGCTGACATCAAAGGATAAATTTAGACAAACATATGTCAAGTGTCAACCACAAGCGAGCTTCTATCTCGTCGTACAAACGTTTTCTGAGTACATTGGTAAGCATGGAACCTACGGCAAATACACAATCCAAACAAGATCCGGAATTGAAGATGACACCTTTATTAGGGGGAAGGGAAGAAATTGACAATGCCTATTATAAGATTCTGTAAGGAGCCTAAGGCGATAAATATTTCTACAGCTTAGCATTAAATTAAAATGACTGGGAAGAAAACACCCGTATCTCCTAATACAAGATACAAATGCTTTGTATACAAACCCGTCACTTGAGATCTTTGAACAAATTTGCAGTGAAGACTGATCTTTAGCTACACTGACAGCCTAAAAAATCACTAATATTTGTAGATCTATAAAAATGGGGAATTAGTGACTACTTTAGTGAAGTAATTATGCAGAAGTATCATAATCCCGAATCACCACCACGAAGCTTCACTTGTCATAGCATATTTTCATGCCAAATACTTCTAGATGCTTGGTTTTGTAATGTCTTTTCCAGATGAGGGTGGATTTCTGGGGATGATGTTGGTCGGAACAGCCGTAATGGTGGCTCCAATCATTGCTGGAGTCCTGTTAGGCACTGGGACCATAGGTTTGACTGCACCATTGTATAAAGATTCTTGTTGGTTGAAACCATCAGTTCTCGGCCTAGCAGTCCCATTGACAGTTGCTTGATGGCTGACAGAATCAGACCTTGATAAGGAAAAACATTTTGTTTCTGTACGGCGTAGATACATGAAATCGTCAGTGTTAATAAGTCATAGGTACCTTATAAAAGTTAAGAAAAGGCACGGGGAACATATGCTCAGTGAGGCGTATTTAAATAAAAACACAGATTTCATAAGATAATAAGTCGTTCATTTTGGTTTGATGGCAACGAATCCAAACCTAAGTCATGAGTACCACCAGTCAATGATTTTACCAGCTAGCTACCAACTGCTAAGCCGTACATTAGTTCCAAAGTTACATGAATCAATGTAACAGATATGCAAAGTTGCAAACTATGAACTTTTAGAAACATATTTGAACTGCTCACCAAAATAGGATACTCTGTACCTCAGAAATTTTGTTAAAAAAATTACAACTCTTGATGAAAGCAAATTGACCATAAATTATATCAAAGGAACAATTTCACAAGTTAACACGTTTCTGCTAGAACAAGTGCCACTCCATAAATAGCAATTGTAAGTCCTGATCAAACCGAATAGCCTATTGTATCGGTGTCTTCCTTTACCTAGTGAATATTGAAACCTAAGATAGATTTTTTTTTTTTTTTTTAAATATGCAACCCCAAAATTTTTGAAAGGAAAACTCATCTCTAGCAAATTGTTTGTAAACAATTCACATACGCTGAAAGACAAGGTCCCCAATTCAATAATTTAAAAAGACTGGCAGACACCGTAACTAAAAAAAGGATATATTTTCTGTGATTAGAGTTCCATTTCAAAAGCTGCCAAAGACTGCATATTTTTTTGGTCCATCATTTGATGTAATTCTAGATACAATTTTCATTTTAGGTCATACCTCTTTATGTCGCTAACACAGGGGCAAGGTTGTGAACATTGATTCCCACCCCCACAATTTAAAGAAGCCCTCGAGGCACCAAGGTAATGTTCTTTTTATAATTATCGTGATTAGAGATTGAAATCTTAGTAAAAATGTCTTAGATTGAGACTCACCTTTAAGTTCTCCATACGTGATAATCCTGTTGAGGCAATCCCGAAACTTTGTTAATACAATTCTCTCTTGCTCGGCATACACCTCTACGTCAGTCGAGCTCTGCTCTGGCAATTGAGGAGACTCATGGACATGATTGGCCAACTCATCAAGGGACTCAGATGTCATGAACATAGTATCTTCTTCATCACACCTCAAAGCTAATGTTAAAGGTGACATTGGCCGAGATCTTGATACATCATTACCATCTACATTAGAGTCGTCAAGGCCTGTCTTGTCCATATCATTCCCACCCGAGAAATTGCCAGGTTCAGCCTTGAGATCTGTTTCACCTAAACTCTGTAACCTTTCCTGACTTGAGGACGTGTTTGCAGTTTCTAGTCCATCTTCTGCTCGTTTTTCATTGGCATTTCTAGTTTCTGCAGAAGATCAATCTAATAGTTGTAAGTAAATGGCGGCAAAACATTCATAGCTCCTCAAATTATTCAAAAGAACAACCAGAAGCCCAGAAATAAAGAGAGAGAATTGGCTCATAAAGCCTGTCTGCATATAAATTAGCAGATAGGGAAGACTAGAAAAAGCTCAATTATAATAAGATAAAAGTAAATCATATGAAATCTTGACTAATCTTTACTTTGAAAGATTCAATGGAGTGATTTATCGTTTTAACATTAGAATTAAACGTCAACATAACTACTTCATTGTGATCAACAATAGCTGGCAACTGGATATTATCTTTGTTGTGATCAACAATAATTGCCAACAGGGTAGCATCTCCATGCTACATAATCGGAAGGATTTACCGTGGGAATGCCAACACACCATACATAGATTGAAAACAAAAGCAAAACAAAACAAAAAGATACGAAAGGGAACTATCAATTCCTACATAGAACATGCAAATGATATGGTGTGAGGAGGCAAACACGAATATCAAGTATACAAATAGGGTGAATGACCCACCCACCACCAAGAGTTGTAGACATGTAAATCATGATAAACTGTTGCTTACCCAGTGACGACAAATACAAGCAAATACAAATCAGGAGGCCAGACATAAGTTAGCTGCCATAAAAACGTGCAAACTAAATATATTTATTGCCTACAATCACTTGAACCATTGTACTAATTTCCTACTACCATCTCGTTCCTTTCAATCCTTCGAGTTCAATAAAAAAAAGTCTTTGTGTCTTAAGTACTAAGGCTAAAGCTGCAAACATGTTGACCACTGCTTACACAAAACACCACAAAACTAACATGACTTGTAATTTTGAAATGGACAAAGTTTTATCAATGTGTCCTATTTCCTTTAACCCCTTCCAGTATTACACTTCCACCATAAAGGTAACGACATGGTACATGACATAAAAGTATAAATAACCTGTTAAATAATTGTCAAAAACAGTTAGTTGAGTACCGTTTCTGATGCAGCAAGTAGCATAACACTGGCACAAAAATGTTGGTTCAATGTTCGAGTGGCTACTTAACCTCTTGAGCAGAAAGGGTTTTGTCTTGGATAACAATTTTACGAATTTAATCAATGTCACATGGGAATCACAGAAAACATCATGCATGATACAATACATGTCCTAGATTACTGGTAAAATAAAAAGGGAGCCGTTAAAATTCACTTCTTTTCGAATTCATGAGTTTGCAGTGATGAACCATCAAATTAGATTGTCAAGTTAAGGCTGCTAAATAACATATTATAGAATTATAGGACAATAATAGATATTGGATAATCATAAATTCAAATCAACTTCTACCTGCAATTGTCTTGGCAGCTTCTTCTGATAAAACTACCAAAACAGAGCAGAGCTCTTTCACATCATGGGGTTGTATGATGTCAGCTAAGAGAGACCTACATTTGTAATATACAGGTTAATAAGTCAAAATATTGACATCAAAGACGACATGCATCACGAGCAGGAGTTACTCCCAGTTCATGACTCTTCATGGTTTATGTTACTCCCAGTTCATGACTCTTCATGGTACATTATTACCTAGTGTAACTGTGATAGACACTGATATATGGGACACGTGTTTTAAGCTTATGAACGCGAGTGTATCTTAATAAAAAAACCGAGTCCAATACTTTGGATACCCATCATGTGTTGATTACTCTTAACCGCTGGAGTATGAGTACCATAGGGGGCAAGGACATGTGCTTTTGACTCAACATAAAGAGATTGACTTAGGTGCAACGATTTTAGTGAGCCATTTTGCTTTATTTCTTGATATTCCAAAGCCAAAGGCATTCCCATCCATCGCAACAAAATTATTTTTTATATGACTGCCTTAGAAAAAATATTCTAACAGCATTCTGACTTCCTAAAGTAACACGAACATACCTGTACGTGAACTTTGAAGCGCCTAGAGAGGCTGAATTAGTAGCCCGGGTAGCAGGAGTGGAAGATACTGTGGAGGGACCTGGCGGTCTGATATGATTGGCCTAACAAACATAATGTTCCTTATGAGAGTATAATCAAATAAAAGTCTTGATAGCCAATGTAGGTGACGCATGAAAAAGTTCCAAAAAAAATGTCAACAGAAATGAGAAATATGCAACCACCCAGGCCCAGGAGGGTTAATAAGTCATACTTCGACTAATTATGCTTACTGCCTGGTATGTGCAATAACATGTAACCATCAATGTAGGATAGTAGAATTGTCCCAAATCTAAAATTCGTGTTACCTGATGAAACTGTCCACCTCTTGAAACTGAAGGATCCTTAGATGAAGGTCCAAAGAAGAGTTCTTGGCCCTTCCTTTTCCTGGAATTTGGTGTAGATATGAAACCAGATGACCCAATAGCTCCAGTGATAGCAGCATTTGCTGCCTGCTGCTCATAAGTTAAGTTATTTGCAGGATCTCCATGAAAAAGAGCTTGTCGTTCTTCACTTCCTTCGAAGTTCTTGCAGTCTATACATTTACAGTTTTCAGAGCATAATATATTGGCTTGAAAACACTCACAATACTTCTTTAAACATCCTGATTTTTTGCAATGGCATCCCTTGTTGTGCTTTCCCACTATAACTTCTCCAGCCTCTTCCTGTGTGAAACATGATTGTATGGAATAAATGCTATATTGTCGTTTTTCAATTAAGTCTATATAGCCATAATCGTATATTGCATGTCTTTCTCCTGGCACGTACAAATTACATTTTGCATGCAATTTCAGAATCAGCATATGTAAAGCTGGCACATGAACTCATGAAGAATGAATTATTAATTCTGCAGGTTGTCATGTACACAAAAGTGACATAAGTCTAACCAATATCATTACTCATACAATGGGTAAGAATGGTACTCCCTTCTGTTTACAAAATTCTACACCTATTCATTGGAATTGCTACATTTTACAAAATTCTCCTCGACATATTTTGACAATTGTAGCAATTCTAATGAGTAGGGCGGTACCAACTCTGGCAGCCGCAGCAGACCGGATTTACAGGTGGCAAAGTTGACTGTCAAATAAACTCGGAATTTTAGTTTCTAGGAAAGAAAAACCTCTACCAAGACTAAATAAAGGCAAGAGCGAAGTTTGAAAGACTCTAGGTCACACGGCTAGGGAATTCCCCGCATCTATAAGAGAGCAATATTGTCGAACAAACAACTGATCTATTTTCAGGAGAAGGCTCACAAGGGCAATCAAGTCCAGTAAAGGAGGCATTCACTTCATATAAAGGTCACTAATTGCATTAACATGATAGGGCTTAGGCTTGCTCTTTAAGTTTTTTTAGATCATTTCACTGCATGTAAAGGTCATGTTAGTAAACTGTTCACCAACCAATTTACTAACCTGTACAAACTTTATAGACCGAGCTTAGCCACTTAGGCGACTGTACTATAAGAAATGGCCTGGCATAACAGGAGCTCAGGAATTTTCCAAATATTTATCTTCTGGCCATCAGACATCATCCAAACTACCAGAATAACCGCATGCTGATGTAATATTTAAGATCCACACAAGATTTAATGTGCTCAAGTATAAGTCAGGCTAAATTAGAATATGAAATTTAAGCGGAAAGTTTTCAGAACTTCAGTAGTTCAGTTTACAGTGCATCATTGTAAATTATACATATGATACACTTATAGAATCCATTTTTACACTGAGTGATTTTTATTTAGATTACAACATCCATAACATGTGTTAGACTTAGACCACAAAGATGACTCACCATGTTAGTAAACATTGAGAAGAAGTGAATGCAAACAAAGAGTTGTACATACCCTAGTTTCTCTAGTGCCATGTGGACTGTTTGCTATTTTCGGCCTGAATGCATTTGGGTTACGTTCTAGGGTAGCTTCAACAGCTTCTCTTCGAGCAGCCTCATTCTCAACATTGTTACAGCAATTATTACAGTTGCATCCGTCACAGTAAACTCCAGAAGCAAAGCACTCACAGTATCTGCACATGGCAAACATGTCATCAATGCTTATAGCAGGGTAGCCCCACGGTTAAAAAGCTTAGGAAACAATGTGTGAAACTTAAGCCTACAAGTGCATATTGCCCAGATCTTTTCTCAAAGCCTGGCATCATTAAGGACAAATCGTATAAGACTGCCGCCACTAAGGATAATGGACTAATGAAAAGATTCGTCCTGCATCTCATTTAGGAACAGAGAAAAAAGGCAATCTGACTATACATTCTAGCTAGCATAAATGACAGCAAATATGGTAAATGTATATTAGCAAAGATTATTGACTCCACTTCTACGCTGCGAAATGTGAAAGGAATCCAAGATTTTCCCTTTAGATCTTTTACATCTACTTTCACTAGACTAACATTTAAAAAAGCAAACAAATTAACACCAGGCTTCCTATGTGGACATCCTTGTACATGCATTCATGTCCTTCCTCATATATGCATGACATGTCAAATAAACGACAGGCATTTATCTATTTAACTAGAGAGCTCCTAACCTCTTAGGGAATACCTTTCCAAGCTAATTAAAAATAACATAGACAAGGTATTGGCGACAAACTTACAACTTTAGGCATCGCGAATGTTTGCAGTTACATTGTTTCTGTCTCTTTGGGGTACCATCTTTGGTATCAACATTGGATCTCGGCCGTCCTCGAGGAGACTCTGGCTTCCTGAAACATAAATTTCACACTCATTTCCCATTCATCATGCGACTTGATCACTGAGGCGGGATACAGCATATACTTGGAAAGTAGGCGTACAATAAACAGATGGAAAAAACAAAAGAAAAAAGTTGATTCATCTTATTCACGTAGGAACCTGTGGCATTTTAGCCAATTACATTCTCCCCAAATTGACATCACAAAAATATGCATCGTCTTTGTGATTACAAAACTTGAAAAGAACTGATATTTGATGACATAAACTTTTTCTGCTTGATTATTACACACTTCAACAATTCAAACCTCCCAAACAAAGACACACACATAAACAGCATGTTAAAAGAGAAATGAAACCTCAAGAGTAATGAACACAAGGGAAAACACAGCAACAATAAACTACATAGAACAAATTACTAGTGCAAACGAATATAGCTTAGTTTCAAAGGAGCGATTGGGGCACGCTTAAGCCTAACATTCAATAAGGCACTACATAAAACGCGCAACTAGAGAGGTATAGGGCTATGCAACTTCCATATCCTTTTTTTCTCCTAGCTCTTTATTTGCCCGATTATCCCTAACTTTTACTCGTTTACAGGTTAGCTCTATCAAAAATCCAAAACATGTATTGTTGCACAACATATATTTTGAAAATGCAAGGTTCTTTGCCAAAACAATGTGGCTCGTGTCTAGGCCCTAACCGCCTCAATACACCTCGCGTCTTCATGCCTAACTAAACAAAATAAAACTGCAGGCATAAGCGAAAACTTCACAAACAAGATGACAATTAAACTAGAAAACAATCCATATAAAGAACAGAAATTTGAATAAATTCATACAAAGGTCGCATTGCAGGGTGAACCACCATTGGAGCCACCACTGGCGGCTGCACTGTCCCACTCATCGCCACTGTCATCGGTGGCGCCTGCAGCGGAAATACTGGCATCGCAGGCACCGGTCTCGGCTGCGGTTGCGGTGGAGGCGGAGGCGGCGTCGGAACTGGTAGCGTGGCAAGAATCCGCGGCGGCTGTTGTGGCTGAGCTAATGACATGGCAAGCTGAGGCGGCTGAGACGATAACGTTGCAGCCACCGGAGATGACGTCACCGCCGTCGTCGTTGCAGTAGCGGCGTTAAAATCGAGCTGTCTGGCGAGCTTCTTCGCCGGTAAATCCGACGGCGTTGTAGAATTCCCGCCATTTTCTCTCTCCTCCATTATCAAACGCACTTCAATTCAATCAAAAATCGCGGAAAAATCAACAACGAAAAATTCGAACAAAATTTAACTGTTTCGAATTCAAACACTTGAAAAATCCTCAAATTAACAGAATCCGAGCTAAAATCAACTGATTTCTGAGTCGAATAACAACGAAATTCGACAATTTTGAAATCAAATTGACAGAAAAAACTCTGAAAACACCGCCAATTTCACACTTGATTCGCCTAAAATTTTCGAATTAATTCAAAAAAAACGCAAATCACTGAAAAAACAAAGGCCTAACACAACAATCGAACAAAGTTGCGATCTTCGAGAAAAAGGAGAGGAAAATTAGGGATTTGAAAGGATGAAGAATGAAGAGAGAGAAGAAAGAAAAGGGGTTAGAGTTTGCGTTTTGTTATTGTTGTTGTTGTTTCTCCCTCTCAAGTTTCAGAGGTTTTTGAAATTGAATTCTTGAGGTGTTTAGTAATTATTTTTGATTTTGACGGTCAGATTCGGTTTTGTGACTAATCTAACGCTTTTTATTTAATTGGGTTTCATCCTACGGTTTATGTTTCCGTATTTGCTTTTCTTCTTGATCAGGATTGTAGATATGGCAATATCTCTACTTGCGTCGGCTCACTTGCCATGGCGGATTTAGGAGGGTTAGCAGGGGCGTAGAAAATGGAGATCCCGCAATTTTTAGTTAAAAGTTTTGAATTTTTTTCGAAATTATTTTACCACATTACTTGTTTGTCACAGTTGGCGCAAATCCTGACTCCACCACTGCTTACCTGTTGGCTCATTCATGAGAGCCTCCATTTTGGTTATACTACTTGCCTTTGTGTTTGACAAATCTGTAATTAACCACCTCTCATTATGGGAAAAATTTATCGCCTATAGGCCCGTAGTCTCTGTAGGTTGTGCATTTGTTTGGGTTTTACCGGGTTGTGTTTAGTTGGTTTGATTTGAGTCACTCAAAAGTTACACCCTTGTACCATTATACGTGGTCTGAATAAGAATATTATTAAGTTAGGAAATTGTACGACGTAGACACGTAGTAGATTCTCAGTAGATTAAAGATTTAAAACTATGATATATAAATATTTACTTTGTGAATTGATTTTTGTGACTTTAATTCGTGTTGGAATTGAACCTTGCTGGAGGTGCTAATTATTATTTTCGGTGTTAATTCGTTCTTAAATGGGTGCAAGGGGAGGTACATTGTCGAGGATGATCCTATTTGACGCTAAAAGATTTGTGGCCTAGTGCATTAGTTAACAAGCTTACCTCTGTTACTCGAATGGCTTAGCAGTTTTTAACAATGCAAAAAATTCTGCTACTAAATATCATACCAACGTATAAGAGAAAAAAAATACTGGACCTTCTCCTTTGTTTCCGTTCGAATCCACTAGTAATGTATACCGAGTATATAAAAAAATGTATTATTCACTCCGTAAAAAAAATTTTAAAAAGAAAAGGACAAAAAAAGGAAGAGATTCCCAGTTGGCCTTATGCGTAGTTCCCTAATTGACTTGCGTGGGTTGATCTCTGTAATTTAACAGTAACAAATGAGAATTTGTGGTAATTTAAAGGGCCTCATGGATTAACACGGGACGGGTCGTTTTATTAGGTTTTTGAGTTTTGACACTATTGTTGGTAAGAAATTGGTAACCCAGAATTTGTGGGATATCTCATATGGCCATATCTGATTACCGTCATCTCACATAGTCTGTATAACACCATTTTCATCGTAAAACACATTAAATATGTTCGGGATAAAATACAATCCTACTTAGACTCCCAAACAATAGTTCAATCGACCTCTAATGAATTCAGTAAGACCTCGCTGTCACTAGTCGAAAAAATGTGCACTTGACCTGTAGGAGAGAAATCACAAGGTGACGGGATAATACTCAAGTTGCAGTACAACACAGTGCTTGATCATAGCACAAAAATCCGAACACAACAAATACACATACCACTGAATGTTATATGGCTACGAACAAGATTATTAATCTCGCAATCACTATTTTCAAACCACATTAAATCTAAATTCACCAGAACACTTAATACTGTCAAGTGTCAACTAACATAACAGGAAGTGTTATCACCGACTAGGCGGCTACAATCGTCTCTGAAGACATTGCCAACGCGATCTCCGACTAATTTCACGCGACTCATCCCTTAATTCTGCCAACTAACAAAGCAGGACGTGTTTTCCCTGGCTAATGTCATCTTTGCTAATAGACATTGCCAACACGATCTCGACCAACTCCACGCCTCTCGTCCCTTCCTCTTCCCATGTAAGGTTCCCTCCTGAAATCCTTGGGTGGCGGCCCTCCCCTAATAGGGGAACGACTCCTTTCTCTAATGTCGCGATCTGCCCATCGCCCACGACCTGGCGGTGGCGGACCTGGTGGAGAAAGTGGCCGTCTCTCATAACTTTTCCTGTCCATAAAGCCATCTTTTCCATAGTGGTCACGAGGGGGCCACTCCGATGGTGGTGGTCGGTCAAACTTGCCACGGTCACGAAAATCTTCTTCAGGAAAGTCGGGTCGATGATGATCCCTACGAAGGTGGTGATCTGCAAACCTGCCATCATGTCTAGGAGGTGGAGGGCCACCTGGTCCAAAATCTCTGGGTCCATCCCTTGGCCAGCCACGTGGTGGTGGAGACCTGTAGCCATTGATGAACCTGCCAGGAGAACGGCCCATTGGAGGACCAAGAAAACGCCGTGGAGGTCCCATAGGCGGAGGAGGGCCACCATAACCTCTCCTCGGACTTACAGGTGCATGACGATGCCTTTTACAATTGTTACAGAACTCCCGACGGGCAAAGTTCAGATTTCCACACCTGATAGATCAAATAGATAGCACAAAATTATGACACGGTAAGAGAACAAATACTCCCTTTATCCCACTTCAGCAGGTCTACTGAGATGTCTCACCCTAAAATAGTGTGGTATATAGACTATATACAGTACCATTTAAGATGTGTAGGTTTTACCATTAATATCATTCTCCATATCAAAAATGAATGAAAGTATGAAACTAATTTAATAAAACATACAAAAACCATAAGACCGTCTAACACTATTTATAAAAACTACAATCAACTATTTTTTTGCGACCGTCCTCATTAAAAGAATCTGTCCTCATATCTTCCTATTTGACCTTTTTAGGTCAAATTTTCAAAACTCTGACCATAAATATGCTTGAAAAGCAGTTAAAAAAAAAAAAAAAAAAGAAAAAAAAAATAATCAAAATTTTTGTCGGAGAGACCCCCAAAAAC
>JAYMSF010001384.1:0-12175 GCA_036897335.1 Silene vulgaris
ACTCTATCTCCTCCATCCGGGTGCGACCCAGACCCGTTACATGATTTAACAAGAATACATAGAAAAATTAATATGTTATCTTCTACGGAGTATTCTTTCTTTTTACAGTGTTTGGGTAATTAAATGAGGAAGGAAAAACGTGGTCAATGTTGAGTCGTTTTTGGGAGTGTGTATGTGAGTTGGACACATGACGGACATTTCCTACTCGTATACACGTCTACTGCGGGCATCTTTTCCTAGTTCATTCATACACGTGGAATGTATTTTTAAATGGGGCTACAAAATATCGACGAGATTGAATACTAAACGTTTAACTATCGAGTGGGTATCAACGTCCAGCGATGGAGGAGCGTTGATACCCTACGTCTGTCTATGAAATGAACGTTGACGTTTTTTTATGGTTGGAGGTTGATAATCAACGTTTGTCTATGGTTGGATGTGATATTCAACAGCCATCCATGGATAGGATCATAGGATGTTGATTATCACCGTTCAGGGATCATATTTTGAGTACCTAAGTTCCTTCCGCAGTCAGATATTTTTAATTGGATTATTACCTTTTATGTATTGTAATTATCTTTTTCATATTTTTTATTACCTAGTTATTATTCAAATTGCTTAAACATGTCTCGCAAGCTTGATAATGAGCATTTTTTTTTCAAGCTAGAGATCGGATTTTGGTTCTTGAGCACAAGCCGAGTAAGGTCAATGCAAACTCGGACTCGACTCGGCTTGTTAACACCCCTAATCAAAAGGTATTCATTTGACACTTAAAAACAGATATATGACATATACTTGTTTTAAACAAAAGAATATATTGAAAACTTCACCATCCTAAAAACATAAAATATATTTCATCATTCCATTATTTTTTGAGGATATGTTTTTGATTTGAATTATACCAGTACAAGATTTGTTATTACACAAGTTTGAGCAGTTCACGATCTTTTCGAGTTGAGTCGGCGTTTGCTCGGCCTTGACTCGTTAAACTCTCAAGCCAAGCCCGAGCCGAGATTTGACCGATCTTTAACCAAGCCGATCTCGAATTACTCACAAGCTGTCTCGTTTCATTAACACCCTCAGCCTACAGTCGTCCAACTAACTTCATTATCCACTTCTTGTACTTCATTTTGCTCCATTTCTGCCATGATATAATCCAATATACCTTCCAAATTAATTGCAGAATACCAATGATAACTGCCATATATTTAGTCTTCGTAAATGTTATTCGACTCGGTAAATCGATTTGTCCAAGGCAATGAGCAAGAAAATTAATTGCATAATCAATCCCGACTCGTAACGTTCATTTGGTCAATTGTTATCGTAGGGCTAGGCTTCTTGGATCAAATTCAGTTAAATAAAGACCGAGTAGCTTTAAGTAAATGTGTATATTTCTTTATAGAGCATTTACTCAGTTTGTGAGGAACAATCTAAAGTTTTACTTTCTGTAAAACACTAAGTAAAGTTTAGAATTTTTTTTGTTAAGCATTACCAAAGTCACTAACTTAGTATTAAAGCATGAAAATGTGAAAATAAGCGATCGTAACTTGCCGAAATGATTTCCTTGAGTTCACTTTTGCTAAGTTTCATTATATTTTCCTCGAAATTACTTTAATTATCGTCGACTTTCATTATCCATTGTTATCTTCATTCTATTGATACGAGCCTAAATTTGTAGAGAAAAGGTTGAACATTACTATTTAGCAAAATAAACTCTAAGGATAAGATAAAGGCAAGTTAAAATTGCTTATTTTTACCTTTTCATGCGTGAAATATTAATATTGGTAATGTATGACAAACAAGATGTAAACTTTTGGTAGTTCCTTACAAAATGACCTAAATTGTAGTTAGCGTTTGACAAAATACTCTTCTTTATATTCATTTTATGTTATACAATCCCGTAAGTCTCATTTCAAAAGGCTATCATACAGGCTATATGTGACCATTTTTTAATACTCACGTCTGAGCGTAAAATAGTCACATATGGCCTATCTGAAGGCATCACACAAAACTGGCCGTCTTAAATGAGAATTTGTGTATACAATTCCAAATTCAAATGGTGGATATTTCCAATTAATTATATAGTTCACTTGTTAGCAAAATAATGGAAGGCGGCATTGGCGGATTTCAAAACCTCCAACATATACTCTGTTTTAATACCCAATTCCTCTCCCTTAACGCCAACCATATTAAGCTCACGCTCACATTGAATCACATCATAAAACGCACCGTTTAACCAACGATAATAAACGGTCTCATAATTCTGCTCCTTGAAAGCAACAAGACCAAACCCAAAACTATAACTCGCCTCATTATATAAGCGCATGCAAGTACGTAAAGCTCCATAAAACCTAGGCTTCAAGCTCTTGTCCTTAAGCTTATTTCTAATTGTTTCCCCGGTCTCGGACATCTTTTCCTTAGCAAACTCCATCCCACTTAGAGCAATCGTCGACAAATTGCTATCGCGGCCCAGAAAGGTGCTTAAGATGGACACACAACTTTGTGTACCGTTTGTGAAAATGGTGTTATATTTTTCGCATGCTTCTTCGATTTGTGAATGCGGTTTCGCAAAGGGGAGAGTTGTAATACAAATTAAGCAAATCATAATAGATGCTATCGATAAGGAGGGTGAGAGGGAGCCCCTGAGAGACATCTGATAAAATTGGAACGATACAGAGGACGGTGAGAGGAGCTGCATTTTGTTTATATGATGAGTAATGTTTCTTTGGTTTTATAAATGTTGTCTTTTATAGGTTTATAATTGGTGAAGTTGTTTCATAAATCTCGTCATTTTGGCTACTGTGGATATAAAAAGATGTATGGTAGAGAAAATTAAGGGCATCGAAGGTTTAAGAGTTTGCTATTTTAACCACATATCTAGCTCAATTCATTTGTCAATGTTGCGAATATTTTTTTTTTTTTTTTTTTTTTTTGTCAAATGAGGCACACAGCTCACAAGGCTAGTACAATATAAACGGGAAGGGATTTCGAATCTGTGAGCTATTATCATGATACCTCGGTCTTAACTATTAGGCTAATATATACCTCATCGGTATCAAGGTAGGTAATTGGAAACCACTTGCTGGAGTAAAAAAAAAAAGTTATAATTTTACAATAAAATATTCACTTTTATCATGAAAAACATTAGGCTAATACCTCATCGGTATTAAGGTAGGTAATTGAAAACCACTTGCTGGAGTAAAAAAAAAAATTAATAAAAAGTTATAATTTTACAATAAAATATTCACTTTTATCATGAAAAAACATTCACACATATTTTTTTCTAAAAAAATATGGAGAAAAATAAATTCAAAGTAGCTTCGTCTTAATTCTTAAATACTATACAAAGTCAAATGTGAACATTATATTAAACGAAGAAAATACAACTTTTTTATTTGTTAGAATATACGTCGTACTTAACATGATACACTTGTTGTACTACAATTGATAATCTAAATACAAATTCGCGACCGATGGTGACGAGGGGTTGAATCCCCCCGGACCTATGCATTCCCGCACCACAACATGGACCATGTATGCCACCCCCAGACCCCAGCTGGTAGTCGAACCTGAGACCTCTCAATTCGCGACCGATTTTATGTCAGTGTGATGGCAAACATTTGGTACGTACTTAACATCATCTTAATAATAGCAATGGATTAGCTTTAAGATCTCTTAACCATTCATTCATAACCAATTTACCAATAAACACCCTTTTAAATAACAACAATTAACACATAAGAATAATTGCCTCAATTGCATTTGGTGAAAATTAGTATCTAAAAACTAAATCACGCTTCGGTCGAAACTTGAAATTCAAACGCAAGGAAAAGAAACTATGAAGCGCGTTTTGTTGATTTTGCCTCTTGCATTCGGCCTCATTGTACTCGCACATGCATCTACTGCGCCCCCACCGGAAGCGAAACAGGGCACCGTGAAAGAAAACCCCGTTTTTGAAATGCGTGGCACGGAAAAAGAGGGCAAAAGTAATCCTTTAATAAAAAAGGCTTGTGCTAGTGCTAAATACAAAGATTTATGTATGACAACTCTTAAGGAACAACCCGGTAGCGCTAACGCGGACATAAAGACCTTGGCCTTTATGTCCCTTAACGTTACAACAAATTTTGGAAAGATGGTATCAGATTGGGTTGCAGAAAAGCTCGAGGACCCCGAGTTGGGCCCTGGAATTGAACAAGCATTGACGGATTGCTCTGATCAATACACAGATGCAATGGCTCAACTCGAGGACTCGATGGTGGCTTTCTTTTCCAATGCTTACAATGATGTTAAGACATGGATGTCGACCGCCATGACAAATGCTGATACTTGTGAAGAAGGTTTGAAGACGGCAAATGCGACAAAGGTCATGGCAAATAAAAACAAAGCATTTTCTCAATATTGCTCCATTGTTTTGGCTATTGTTAGTGAATTGGCTAAACAAAAGTCTTGAATATATAATGTTGTAGACAATTTAAATTGAAATTGGAAAATATCCAAATTAATTAAGCTAGGTGTATGTTGTATGTGTTTGTTTGAATGTATGTTGATTCATGTAATTCTCTAATTATTCATGTCATTAGCTCCTAAATATTTACTTCTTATTGGTTTTTTATTGAATTTTTTTTTCAAATAATGCTTTTTTTAATCAATTTGCGCTTCCTGAATCCATATCGATACCTTTGTGCGAACCAAACACGCCTTAATTAATCTATAGATGAATAAGTCAACGATAATTTTAATTTATTTCGACATTATCTTATAAGAGACTAACTCGAATAAAATGGTTGGATGACTTGGATCGGATAATTGAGCTACAAATGTACAATAAAGTAGCTAGCAAACAGTTTAAAGATAAAACGCGTCATCATTTGACGGGCTTGATTCCGTCTTCTCGTATGGGGTCTCATAATACGGAGTAATATTTTCCTTCGTAAGCTCCAACTAGACCTTTTCATATTCTTGTTTTAGGAACACTACGAAGGTTCGATTCTTATCCGCGATTAACTCACTCATTTGATTAAAAAAAAAAGGAATAATCCAACTATATATACGACTTGAATTGAATTTTATCGTGTTACAGTATTACAGAGGTGTGTTGTAACTTGTAAGTTGGGCAAGGTTCAATGTTTTTACTTCTAACAAAGGATTCGTGATCGCCTAATTCTCAATTGTCAATTATTTACGACCATTCACTCCGTAGCAGTCGCCGGTCAGCATAGTTAGTCGTGCTTGTTACCTTTTTTTTTGACAACAATCGTGCTTGTTACCTAAGCTTTGGGACTTAACACGTAAAATTTTATGAAATAATTTGTTCCTTTGTTGATTCTTTTAAAATTAGGTTAAATGGTTGGTATTTTTGCATTTTTTACAGTAGTTAGTTGATTGTGGTGTTTGTCCTTCAGTGAATTAAAACTTCTTCAATTTAATACAAGCTACACCAATTAAGAATTTATTTATTGTACCAAAAAACCAACTAAGAATTTATTGGACTCATAGTTAGGACAATAGCAATGACAACAAATAAGAAGTTTCATACTTCGTATCATATAAGGAGCTCCTTAAGGACCTTAACCATTGAGGTACAAACTAAGGGGCTTCTTATATGCAACCGGTTTCTAAAGTAAGAAACCGGTTTCATGTTGAAAAAAGAAGAGAAGAAGGGGGGCCACATAGAAAGTTTGTAACTAACCATTGAATTCAAATAAGAAGTTTCATAATTAGTGATTTGTGTTAATGTGTCAATGATAAAGTTTATTATGGAACTCTAATTATTGCTATTGCCCTTAAAACAATGTAGCGTTATAGAGTAACACTCACTTATTACTATCAACAAATGAGTATTACGAGTGTCAATTTCAATTAACTTGGTTGGTAAAGTCATGAGGGGTGAGATTCATGACCTGTTTATGAATTCTGTCGGCAACATGTATTGCTCCAAATGCTTTTGTGACTCCCTTTACACCAATGAAAATCATAAATACGGGGTAAGTATTTTTAGATATAAAAGCAATCGGAGAAAAGAGTAAATATGATTAGATGAATGAACGACAAACTTTTCCGTTAATCTCCACATTGAAATGCCCTTGTACAAGCTTATAAGTTACTCCCTCCATTTCAATAATTTGTCTACCTTTAATTAAAGTAGCTCTCATAAGAATATAAAAGTAAACAAATGATTAGTATGAAGGGAACACGAGTTAATACTGAAAACAACCACTCAAAAGTTAGTAACCATCCACTATGAACAATAATTCAATAACATGCATGTTAGATTGGCCCACTAAAATACTAGTCAATCACCCTAATTTTTAGTAGTGAACTCTAACATCTACTTTTGAGTTCTAACTTCACCATCTCCCTTGATCTAAATTATACGAGTAGGATTCTTGTGCAGCATTGCCATTCCCTATACCTATTAGATTGCAGGGGTTGAAATGGATTAAGAATTCGTAATATATCCAACTTTCTTGAAAAATTAACTCAAGTAAATATTACTAGAATAGACCAAATACATTTCGTAAATAATACCGAGTATAATGTAATCTAGCTCTAGAACTTGATATATTTCCCAAACTCGATTAAGATGAGAGACCATGATTCTAAGCATATGTATTTTATTCCTACTATTTATTACATCGTACATGAATTTTAACTTATGATCCACAATTGAAATTAACGTCGGCCATTTTAATAATAAAAAAATTAATTTTCAAATAATAAAAGATAATATTACTAAATTACAAACATTGCTAAACTAAGTTTCTTTTCCAAAACATTTTGTTTATAGCAACCCGTTGAAAAATGGTACTCCGGTTTGATCCAACCATTGATCTCCAAATATAAAAGAAGACACCGTGAAATTAGCTGCATCAGTAGCATTCATAATATGATAACCCGGCCATGTTACTCTACTAGTGGTATTAGAACCCGGTCCGGTGTTGTTATACTCGCCATAATACAAAGTATCCAACGCAAATGTCCCGTTCCAATCTCTCCAACCCGATGGATCCACCACGTCACTTATAAATGACTCCGTATAAACCGTTCTTGAGTACTGTTTCCACGGACGACCTAAATAAGTCTTGATCGAGCTATTACTACTAGCAAGATCATCAGCAGCTCGAATTGTGCAATTCTGGAAAGAGATCCCGGTGTTTTGATTTGGATCGGTCCGACCCTGAGCCGTGATGGCATTAAATTGATTGTCCATAGGTAGACGGGGGAACAAGTTGCAATTTTGAAACACAACATTTGCGTTACCAAATATAAAATCGACCGTGCCATAAATGTCACATTCTCGGTAAAATTGTCTTAAGGAATGTACGTATAATGTGTCTTGGTATGCTTCAAAGCTACAAGAATAGAAAGATGACAAATCTGCTCCATTTCTTAGGGCTACTGCTTGATGTTTGATTGCTCCTGCGGTGTTTTGAATTGTTATGTTTATCCCCACGAATCCTGTTCCTACAACAGCTGCAATATAGACAACATCACATGAGATCGATTACACTACAAATTATTGATTACATGATGGAACGTACTATACATTACTTCTTATATGAGACGGTTTCATTATATAAAAAGATAACTCATTTATTAGCACTAAATGAACAATATTTTTATGAAAATGGACCATCTCATTCCATGAGACCGCCTTATTCTAAAATTTGTGGCGTTTTACAAATTAAAGTAGGGCAGATGGATTATTGATTAGGACGCAAAATTAGATGAATCTGACAATCACCAACCAGACCTGCTCCCAATAAAAACATAGCAGCAAGCAAATCATTAAAGTGCGTAGTGTTTATCCGTATCTTGTTCTTTGTGCTACCAGACCAGCACCTGGTTTCTATAATTTTATACGTACCTACAAGTTTCTAGATCTTACAATTTCGTATGTAGCTTTATTTTAAGAGTTACTAGATTTTTGTAATGGGTAAGATAAGTAAATGAAATGAAGTTAACGGTTAATCGGTTATATAGAGTTCCGATTCAAGTAATCTATACATCGTATATGTTGAGACTTGAGAGGGTATAAATGTAAAAGTTGGTACGAATCTAACCTAAGAACACCTTAATATACTCTGTTATTTTTCGAGTTATTTATGATATTGCAAATGCACTTTCCCTTCTTTGAAGCATATGTCAAGTCTACTCGAAAGTTGAAACTAATGTTCTCCCATATATATGAGCCTTGGGGTAATATCAGAGTTTCTAAATTACTTTCGACCCTTAAATTAAGAAATTTCTAATAATGTTAAGTTTACCGGCTTAATTATTTATTTTTCTTTAATTAAAGTACGCACTCAGCACTCTACTAAAAGTATTAGTAAAATACTTGCATGCAAGAAATTATTGAAAAACACACCGACACAAGATCAGTTTCTATCAAGATAGAGACATTACAATAAGGAGATGGGAATTTACCATTCATTCTTCGACACTTAACATTTCACTATTTAACCGTACTAAATACACACTACTTTTAAAAAGGAAAATATTTCCACTTGTAGACTGTTCAACTTTAAAAATCGACAGAAATTCACGACTGCATGATAATGACGATAATACGATGAAAACCAAGATCGCATCCATGCAAAAATACACAAATAATAAAAAAACATGCGTTGAGTAAAATATATCCTGCGAAACGTTAAAACAGAAAAAAGAGTAGCAGCTTACCAAAAGTAGCAGAATTAAACGTGGTAAAATTATCAACAACGCTGCGATTCCCAGTAATTATAGTCTGGTTAATTCCGTCACCAATCATCATAATATACTTCTTCTTCTTATCAATCGACACATTCTCTTCGTAAATTCCCGCAGTAACATAAATCAAGAAATAACCTTCACTCCCATCAGTATTATTTGGTGCCGCAGCAACTGCATCATTTACCGCAGTAAAATTCCCACTCCCATCCAAACTCACCATTACTACATCACTTATCAAAACCTCTCCCTCATCGTCATCGCCGTCGCCTCCGTCGAGGAGTTTTCGATTTCGGAGGCTAGCCTCGAGGACGGCCCGAGTCTGAGCCGACATTTTAACCGAGGGCAGGTGGCCGTCCTGGAATGGGGACCGCTTTCGCCCTCGGTTATGGGAAGGTTTTTTCTTTGTACGTGGAACCCATGCCTTGTTAAATAGTGTCAACGCGACCGAGTAGAGTTTAGTATCGTTTAGTAACGGAGAGTTTAAACCGGATTGTATCGACCCGGATGATTGGGCCGAGGTGAGCCCATCAATGCAGGTTTGTTGGTTGGTTAGAATTCCGCTAAGAAATGTTTGGACATCTTCGGCTTTGGTTAAGGAGATGGTTTTATTTTGGGTGGTATTGACGGATTGAAACGACGTCGTTAAAAAGTCGAGGTTAAGTTGAGCCAAGAACTGACAGTCTTGTAAGGCTCCTACAGATGACGGGGTAAGCCCGAGTTTGCGGCTTTTGGCTATATATTTGTTAACGAGTTTTAAAAATTTTGTAGCTTGGGATATCGACCGTTTAAATGAAAATCGGCCATATTCGTACACATTAGCGGTTTGGTTATCGGATTTAAGTACATTGCTGCAATAACCCGGGTATTGGGTTGATTGGCATACAGTTGATGCTGGGATTGGAGTGGTTGCATTGGTGGGTGTCGCTGCTGGTGGTGGCGGTGGTGGCGGTGATAGTGAACGGGTGTGGATTATTAGGAAATGGAAGAATAGTAAAAATGTTAGTATTTGAAGAAATGTTGAGTAATTAGTAGTAGTCATGTTTAAATTAAATTTTTTAAGTTGGAGTAAGTTAAAAGATGGAAATATTTGAGGAATTATATAGGATTATAGGGTGGAGAATGGAGATAGTCAAGATGTGGAAAAGGATGAGTTTTCAAAAGACGCGTAATGAGGTGAGGTGATGCCAAATTTAATGCAAGAGTTTAGTTTGGTCTTTGTAGGGTTTCAACTTGGCCCGACGTCCGACGACTTCTATTAGTCGCGCTGCTACTGTATATACTACGGAGTATTAAGAGTAACCTGTTTTCTAACAAAAATGCTGCTACCGATTTCTAAAATACGGAAAATCAGCAAGTCTTCCTTATGACCGGTATATCTATCACAAGCTTACGACGGGTTAAATAATATTATGTGAGGTGGATAAGACAGAACAAAATATGCGATTTTTTGTGATTTATATAAAGGGTCTTATAGTCATGCATGTTTAGTTGTTAACCACGAAGGTGAGCTAAGACAGGATAAGAACGGCTGAAATTAGGTAGCTTTAGGTTTTGGGTGAAAAATTTAAACCTCGACTATCATAATATACAAATTTTCATTTATAGAACAGAAGAATCCGTTATAATTTTAAGACGGGTCAAATAATAACTCACTTGTATACATAGACAGTGGCGGAGCTGGAATCTTTGGTTAGGGAGGGCGAGAAATTTCAACGGGGACGAATGAGTAATGATATAAGGAAAAGTTGATCTTTTTTCGAAATTTTAACTAAAATTATCATCCTCCTCATTTTCATTTTGTTCATCCTCCTATTAATGTAAGGTCCAAAAGACGCAAGTATTTTTCCCGTTTCCTATATATGCACTTTCACTTTTATCTTATTTAAGATCTTTAACCTAGTTTAACCTTAAAACGAATGTATCTGTTTTGTTGACTAGCCGATTTATAATACTCCGTAGGATATTTTGGTAAGATGCACCACACCAGTAGAAGAAAAGTCTTGCTGGTTTTGGCAAATGTTGACTATTCATGCATGATGCATGACGTTTTCGACTTCTCGCTGCATACCATGTGCTATTGTAGATTTGTACTTTTGTAGTGGAATTCAGGCTGAACATTGACTTATTTTGATTAACACCAGTCTACCAAAAATAGAATTAAGAACTTGCAAAGACCTAATCGGCTGAAAATTACGAGATGCCTCGGCCCAGACGTTTGTGTTTTACTCACAATTTGACGTTGGGCCAAACCGTCGATAGATTTCATGCGGGTATGTTACACACTTACACGATTTGGCCATGGTTATTTTGGAAGTCGGATTCCGTAACCTATTTTATGTCTCATCTTGTATCTCATGACTTTTTCTAATGACACGTTAACACTTTAAGATTTAATATTACCATTTTTATTATTTCAAGTGTGATGTGTTAATATTTCAAGGGGACTGGACAAAAGATGAGACATAAAACTGGGACACGTGTTCTCTACTCGCTATTTTGTGTCGTTCATCTATTTTTTTCATTTTATTTTTTGTTAAGTAATTGTGATTAATCTATCTTATGTAAAGTTGGATTTAACCTAACTAAAGGATAAATTGGAATTTAAAATAGAGTCACAGAGTGTCGCGATAGAAATGGAAATTTAAGAAAATGACAAAATAGGAGTAATTTTTAGAAACCTCAATAAGTAATATTGGGCCGAGATGTAAAAACTCTATATGTAATTGACTGCCGGCAGGTTTTTAATTTGGCTTTGGGCATAGTAGATTCCATTTTATATGGCCTCATCTTAGACTCTTAGTGCTTAATGTTATGGTTCAGAACAAATAGGATTATACATCCAGATGTATATAAGCATTATACTTCTAATGTAAATCTAATTAAGCTTATGCAATCTTTTCGAGCTTTTAAAATTTTTGAGGTGTCAAAATTAAAATCTAATTGAGCTTATATGTATTATTTTTTAGTTTCGTTATAATATTTTAGTTTAAAATTTATATAAAAGCGTTCATATTCTTTTCAATAAAACTCGCAAAATGTACATATAAAACCCATATCCTTTATTACAAAGCTCCAATTTTACAAAAATATTCAACTGGTTGAATAATCTACTAGTTGATGATTTAGTCTTATTAACACCACCCATAGGCCATAACCCTCTCCCACTAGTAGGCAGTAGCCTACCCAATTAAAATGGTTAAACGAAATGGACCCTACGAAATTGAATAGACATCAAAATTAAAGTTAACATAGATAAAGTCCAAACGATATAACTTAGATCCAAAATCGAGAAAGCCCAGCCCATTAATATCGTAGCATCCAAACGGCCTAACTACCTTTTATCTACTAACTAGTATAGATCCCGCGCAATTTTCAACTCATTAATATTTAATATTTAACTATATTTTATTTTGATATGAAACAAAAAAATTGAAATAAAAATCTAATCAAAGAGAATTAAATT
>JAYMSF010001385.1:0-12173 GCA_036897335.1 Silene vulgaris
CGAGAAAAGATAAATATATTTATATTAATATTCATATTAATATTGATTAATGATAAGGTTGGACGGAGCTGAACTTAATAGAGCTGAACTTATAGAGCTGAATTTAAGAGAGCTGAACTGGGCTGAAATGGGCTGAGCTGAACTGAAACGAGCTGAAGTGAGCTGAGTTGAACTGAAACGAGCTGAAATGAGCTGAATGAGAGCTGAATTTAAGCCGAAAAGAACAGGGCAGTCTTCTTAGTGTTCTAGGTGTCTTGTCCAATGGCACGATCTCGACACGCAAGGCACTACATTAGGTTAAAGCGTCGACAACAATCAACTCGGCTCATCTACCGACAATCCACCGTGGCATCATCAACGGTTATAGTTAAGAAATATAAGTTCCTTGGATAGTTCTTCAAGGTATTACTATAAATTATAACCGTTTTTATCAATGTTAATCAATTCATTATAACCGTTTTTATCAATGTTAATCAATTCATTTAGTCATAATCTCCCCCTTACTATCTTACAATCACTAGTTAGATTTTTCAGTCATTAGAATTGTTGTTGAGCCCTCTATCTCTCTTAACAGAAAAATGAACTAGAAATGAACATGCATTTTTCTTCAACCAGCGGCTAAAATAATCGCCTGGTCACGTACAGCATCGATCAACTTGAGGTGAAGTTAGTTGTCATAAAGAAAATCTCTCATCTCTTTAACTCAAACTTTGTGCTTATATCATTCACAGTTAGTTGTCATAATATTTATTGGTGATCTTTCCTAGGCTTAGACCATAGTCGAAGACATTGTTGTTGAGCTCCCCTTATCTAATCAAACGGACTTTACTCTCTGCCTTATCTAATCTTGTTCAATTTCGAGATATCAGCTCGAGTTGTAAAAGATTAAGATTCAACAGGATTTCCAGCTATTACTACCTCCTAGAGTTGTATTAATCTCTTCTACATACACCCGGCTTAAGACAAAAGAGGCCCTATTCTCGGGTTTGAAAACAATCTCTCTTGCTCGGGTTTTCAGTTCAGTAGATGCCCCATTTCTCCCGTTAACATGGTCGCCTCTATCGTTTCACAACCCCATGCATGCAGTCAAGAAGCTCATCGTAGGCCTTCCTGTGTGTGGAAGCCAAGCTCAAGAACAACAGGAACGGCGCCTTGTCTTGCATTTTCTGAGTTCAATTCCTTTACTAGAAGCAAAGGGAAGGCCTTGAAGGTCCTGTAAACGTCGAACAAACTACACCCTTTTCCCTGCCGCATTGGGTTCGGGAAGAGCTTCGTCTAGACCCGAATCTGGCTTGTTGAACGAGCAAAACCAACCAAGCAGGTCAGTGTTTCGTCGGTACCTGATGGTTGAACAGCTGCTTCCTGTTGGACCGACTTCTTAGAACTGGCTTGCCTTCTTTCTCACGTTCTCGGTAAGCTCGGCTCATTCCTAGCTCAGAACTCAAGGTTTGGGAACGGTCCAAGTTGGCTTGTAAATCCCCAATTGGCTTGCCATAGGCGTAGCTTGCTTGCTTTTCCGTAGCAGTAATTGCGGGTTTTGAGAGGACAGCTTCTTTTGGAACTCACTTGCTTATACTGTCAAGCGACGTCTTTACTTTAATAAAAAGGGCTCACCTTCTCACTAACAGGCCCCTTTCCCCTATCAAGTGGGGGTCTGTCTCATGGTATGAGAAGGGACACAAGCCCAGCTTTCCGTGAAGATGCAGAAAATGGAGACAGGAATCACTGGTCAATGTACTAAATCCGTCTTCGACCGCAGCTTCTATCCTACGACGCAATACCTTTTCAGAGATGAAATAAGATCCTCCAACATCCTCTCAACTGCATCATCGCCATACACTTCAATAACTTCAACTTCCGGTGTCTTACCCATTTAGGATCTAACAGCGTAAATGTTTAAGCATGCTTAACATTCTCAACAGAAAAGTTGCTCAATTGGACCCATGTATGTGTAGGATAAACTAAACTTTCTAGAAACGCGAATTCTGTCAGATTTCATGACTAATGCTCAAAGTTTGCAGTTACAACTTACAACTGCATCCACTGGAGTTTCTTCGAAAAGTCTGATGACAACAAATTTCTCCTAGCTGAACATGGGTTCATGAGATACTTGCCCTTGTCCTTATTCAAACTATCAGAAGCACCCTTAGCTTCCCTGTTAAAATCCACGACTTTGACTATGGCTCCCTTTCCCGCAAAAGCATGGTTGTACTTGTCATCCCAGACCCCATCCGATGAGGTACACCATGTCACCACATGTTGCACTTGATACATAGGTGCTTCTAGAGCTGAGGGCCTTACTTTTGAACTCGTGTAGACCAAGAGGCACAATACGAGTCAACCCGCTGGTCTTTCCAGTCATTTCTAGTATCCCTGACCAAATTGATACTTTCAAGTGCAGCAATGGTCACATTATTACAAGTGTTTGTTAGATGCCGGTTGTGAAATGAGGGAAATAAAGCTTTTCCTGCAGAATCAAGGGTTGCATTGCTTTCTAGCCCCCGTTCATCCTAGCTCAAGATATTAAGTACAATGAATGCTTTAGGTTCCTCTAAAATGTATAGGATACGACTATGTCCAATCATTTGTTTACTTTTAATGAAAATTTCGCTCACAAAGAATAAAAAAGGTAAACAAATTATTGAGAGGGAAGGAGCTGAGTAGTGAGTATGAATGTATGATAATATATTTATTTGTAAGTTCCTGTAAAACTGTCATGCGGTAAGGGTTTCGGAGCCTTAGAAAGATATGTTTTCGGTGCCCATAATGAAAACTGCAATGGGTAATTGCATTAAATAAGGATAAATCCACAACATAAGAAACACAGCTAATTTAGCGAGTTCATTTGCTTTATTCTATCTCAATCAAGAATGAAAGAATGATGAGGTTTTTACGCGATTGGAAATGAAAGCAGGAATATGATTCCTCGGAAGAAAAGGTAAGAACAAATGGCACAAATAGAGCACAACACAACACAAAACAACTTACCTGTGTCCGGTGTCCCTATTGCCCTGGGCTAGTCTACGACTTCCAAATAAAGACGAGACCCCACAATCACGAATGACAACGAAAACTGGTAGACGATTCCTAACATCCGCCTTCTCTAATGATCTTTGTTGCAGAAGAGCTTTACATGATCCATTGCTCATCAATCCTTTACGACCCACTATACTCTACTGCTACCACCCTAGACCATTCAGATTACAAACAAATAATATCAACAATAAAACATAAGTTCATTCAAATAAATGTGACTCGGAAAAAGCTAGTGATCTATAAACCAACCACTCTAGGCCTACACCATTTCGAAAAACATTAAAACCACATAGATATCATCAAGCAACTATTGTTGAGTACCTATCTAAGAGAAAAACGAACTTAACCAAAAGCTAACAGTGTAACTGAAAAATGACAGCAGAAAAAGTATTGAGTTATGAAGTAAAAATAACAGCACTAGATCACATGTCAACCCAATCGAACCAGGAGCTGTTATTTCTACAGCTTTGAAGGAGATGAACAACTTGTCATAAACTATAGAGGTGTGATTAAATGTCGTGCTGGACATGCAGTGGACTTATGTTAATATTATTTGCATATGGACAAGCGGGTTAGCGGATTTGATTCGGGTTAGTGAACCGGGTCTTTGTAACATTTGGTCAAGCATTAGCTCAGAAGTCAGAACATCCACAAAATCCCACTTCATAAAGAAATCCTAAGATTAAAAACGACGTCCTCCATCCCAATAAGTTTTTACATTTAATTTAAATCTCTCATAATAATATATTTTATTTTTAAAAGGTAGCAAATGATTGAGACGGAAAGAGTAAATAAAATAACTACGGAAAAACCGATGCTCAAACAAACAGTAAAATCACTGCAAAACCTTTTCAGCCCATTTTTTGGGGCCCTGTTCAAATTAAGCAATAGGTCATGTTTAAAAGGCCCGCCTCTACACGCTAGGGCCTAGGCCCAACCAACTATAAATTTGAAGATACTCGGAAACCAACCCTTTCAAATCCAAACACCGTATTTCCGCTGTTCTTGCACAAATTCTCATTTATGACGGGGAGATATCCGTCGCAAGCCAAATATAACCCACATGGGGAAACAAGACAAAAGCAAACTGTATAAGGAGTAACATTTTATTTTGTCTTATCTACCCATGTGGGTAGTATTCGACCCGTCACAAAGGAGAATTACTGCTTTTCTAAGTGAGATGTTTTCTAATGACGGTGCGCGAAACCGTACCCCCAAGATAATTACATCAAAGTAGTTTTATTCCTTAATCATTACGAGGCCATGGATGTCGGTACAAGAACACATGCGCAATTAAAACCGGTATATTTGGGACCATATCTAAAAATGGGTCGAAACTCGAAACACTTTTTTGGGCCCACCGTCAATCCAAAAACTATGTTGGTCTGTGAAAGGTTGGATACAAATTTATCATGTGTAACCGCTTACCGCTCCACTACAAACCCGAGTTCTTTTCTTCAAGTGATGTAATTGGGATTAAAACGAAAGAAAGCCCTAGATTTTTTTATAGATGGAAAACACTTCAGTTCTGGCATTCCAATCAAAGATTCCGAAATTTAAGTATGAATTACAACAACATTTGTAGTTCAAATGTTATAGCTACGCAAAGTAATTGAACATCCAACTACATGACGAGAAATTTGTTAACCGCGGTATTTCTCCCTCCATTCCTAAATGTCTCTCATTCTCTTCAGGGCTTCAACATTAACTTCTTCATCCTCGTCTCTCTTACGAACTACGACTGTCTACGAGTGACATGCAACATACCTTGGCAATTCATAGTATCTGGGAAAAATCAGGCTTAGTATCTGGGCAAAATGAGGCCAACACCCAACAAGCTAAAACTATTCGTTAATTTAGAAAATCAATCATAGTATTTGGGCAAAATGAGGCTTAGAATTTAGCGCATCCAATAAAAAGGGTTGAAAAAAAAAAAAAAAAAAAAGGATCACTCATTTTTTATGAACTTTTAATTTCTCAGACATCCTTACAAGCTACATTGTTGTATACTAGTTAAAAATTTAGCACGCACCATCACGAGAAATTATCAACACTACCACCAGTTCAATCACTACTAAGTCCAACACCAAACCAGTCTATACATAGAGAAAAGTGATCGATAAATAGTACCAAAAAGTAGTTTATTTAGCACGCACCATAAGCTAAATTCCCAGTCTGGCAATAGGGTGGTCAGTTCTAAGATCGAAGGAATAAGATAAGATTTGAATGACAACCCAGAGTCGCGAATGACGGGGGGCATGGTGTGAGTAGTGTGGTGTAGATTGTTCCCACCTAGAGACGGGAACAATCAGACACTTTAATATCTAGATATGTGTGGTCTCTTGGAGGGCACTTTACCCTTAACACTGCATTAGAATACAAATCAGTGGAAAGAGTGTTTGTTGGCAGCCAAACTATAAGAACAGCCAAGTAATTGCCGAAACCATTAAATCAAGCAAACAATGAAGGTGGCAGATAAAAGAACACAAAGAAAGCAAGATTAAAAGCAAGCTATATTGGTTCAAGATAAAGGAAATGATTCATATTTTCATTTGGGTAGTTTGGCTCTAGAGGGTAACAATGGCCTAAAAGAGCAATAAAATGATATAGGACTACTGGGTAGTGGGTACACTGTTTTTCAATTGCTGAACTGCTGACCCCTTTTGGAACAAGTCTGAAATAATTAGGGTTCCAAAAGGGGTCATTACCCGGGTCTGAAATAATTCATAGCCGACCTTTGAACGTCCTATAGTCGAAAATTAACCAAACAATAATTAGGGTTCCAACTGAGATACCCATTGACCCAAGCCCCTCTACCATAGTACCATTCCACACACCCACAAAAGAATCCAATCAATCTAATAACAGAGACTGTAAGACCACTTGCTACCTGAGTGTAAAGTTGATGCATTAGATAGAGCTTTGGTATTCTTAGTATGTTGATAGCAAATCTCACTTCAATTGCTTCAGAGATGCTTGAGGGCCTGAAAGAATGAGAAGCAAAATCCGAGGTTACGCAATAGAGGGAAAAGATGTATGGACCCTTAATTGATAGTACTCTGACAAATGGGCTTATACGACAATGGGCAGTTCATTGACAGTATTCTGTGTAAATAGGCGTTATACTTTGTTATAATGAAATGATAGCAATTGATACTATGTAGAAGAAAGTAATAACCCAGCAAACTTCCATACAGGTAAACTTATGTGTTCAAAACTCAAAACAACAACTGCTTTCAATTTTGAAACTCTTTAGGGGGCAACTGACATGGTGTTATGTTTAAATCAAATTCAGGATGCTGCCTGAGAAAGTAGCTAACTTGGGCTACATTTCTCCGAAATTCCATAAGCAATTTGATACTTAATTATGCAAAGTTCCTGCTCATTTAGGACATTATATTATCCAAATCAAGTACCACTTTGCACTGCATTTCGAAAATCAAGTACCATTTTCAAAATGGTAGTTGATGAAACTGCTACAACCATATTTGTAAACTCGTTATTTGAACTACTATGCTTAACCAAAGAGTAATAATAAAAAGCAATTACCATCTATTTGCACTATACAAAGAGGAATACTTCCAGAAGAAACTGAAACAACCACATTAATAACAAGTGCAGCTACATTTACTGTCAACTGAAACTATAAGAACTTCTGAATATTCAGGTACACTGAACGTTCCCACCACACAACTTGCAAGTATACATAAATGATACATTAAGTCCATTGTTATTTTCGTATTGATGTTCTCTGGCTTTGGATATGATGAAATTTAGCAAAAGAACCCAGTAAACTATCTGTGCTAGTTATGAGGTAGCACTTATAGGCCTCAAACGCAATTATCAATCCAACTTTCATCATGACCATTCAATAACCCTTTCTTTGTGTTTTCAACATCATAATGTAAACACAGTAGTACAAACAGAAGCTTAAGTGTCAAGAAATGAGAAAAAACGTGAAAGCTACCTTCGCAGCAGAAGCAAAGTTATCATCCAAGATAATGATATAAAAGGTAGGAGTATTCTGCTAAAAATCCTGTACATTCTGTTTTGTTCATCCCAATCTGTTGATAAAGCTTTGCTATCATTATCTTGGATGATAACTTTGCTTCTGCTGTGAAGGGAGCTTTCACGTTTTTGCTCAGGTATAACAAAGACCTACATATGAACATGTACACAGAATGCTCAGGAGCTAGTACTATCTTTCTGTTTTTGCTTAATTACATCTTAATTCCAGCAATATTTTCCACTAACCACCAAACAAAGTCATCATTTTTCCTACATCCATCCATGATTAAGTAAAATCCAATTCAAGCATTTCCTCACAAACCAAACCCTAACAAACACGCATGACACAATTTATATACCCTAAAACGCAGTCCCTCTGTATCACTCATATGTTTACCTTTTTTATTCGGAGTATTTTAATCAAAGATTCAAACGTAAACAAATGACTCGGACGAAGGGAGTACCACAATAGGCGTAAAGCTTTAACAAACTGAACTCCAATTTGCCCACCAAACAACAACAACAATAGCAGCAGCAGCAACCACCACCACCACAACAACTAAGAAAGCACACACGCACACGCACACACACACAAGTGAAACCAATTACAGAAAAAGCATATAGTCAAGACCTAGCAACACATAATTGTTTGCATACTCGACCCAACTCACCAAAGCTATCACCTGAAAAACAACCTGATCTGGTCAGAAATAACCCGGTACGCAGGGCCGTAGATTAGCCTGTTCAACCGGTTCTAAGAACCGGGGCCCCAAGTGTCAAAGGGCCCCAACTGAGAACGGTTTCTTGGACTAGACACAACAACTAATGCATACAAGTGTTCAGTTCCTCACCCAGTCTTCAGGCGTCTTTCAACTCTGTTCGCCCGAAAATTCTCATAGCTCAGTTCCGATTAGCACCTTTGGGCCTCACCTAAAAGGTTAGCTAAAGAAGGAACACCCTGACCCCTCATTTGCTCTTTAGCTAGTTTCATTTCCTCGGGATCTGCCATGGAAAATGTAAACATATAAGGTCATTCAGTGAGAACTGTATGAGACGGTCTCACAGGTAAAGACCAACCCAGACCATCATATATTCCTTAATTATAGGTTTATGGGTTGCCTTCACATGTAAGACTGTCTCATATTCTATGAAGCTTGTGTATTTCAGACAAGTTTAATTCATAATGTAAAAACAATGATTTCTGTCGTCCTGAGTTCAGAACACGCACCAACGTTATCCATTAGTTTGGGCATCAGAACACGCACCATCAGTCCCATCGGGCTTTTCAGAAGTGACATGGGTGAGAAGGGTTCCCTTTCTGCAACAATCAGCAAACTATGAGACAACAAACATAAATTGTTACAAACAGACATACTCATTGATAGCAAATCTAGTTGGTGGCTAACCTAATAATCTATTTCCTCTCTTAGAGGCTCCAAAGACAACTCCGTCAGAGCCCTTCTTGTTTCTGTGAGTTAAGCCTGACCTTTCCCGGGGTTCCTCAAACTAACATCAACTCGGACCTGGACAGATAATATGCTATGTAAACAATTAATCCGTCCATCCTACTTATAGGTACTCAATAAACTTTGGTGGTAAGCTGTGACACAGAAATTTTCTCCGGGTACAGCTCTAAATACAGTTACTCTCTACTGAAAATATTTGACAGGATATCAAATCTTTATACTCCTATATTATTGGAAAATCGATGGTCAAAGATATAATTGTTGACCATCTGATGCAAAAAAAGGACAATATAAACGAGGAGCCATGGAGGTAGTAGTAAACTGCAGCTCGCTAAAGCTGAAGTGGAGAGAGTGATCGAATAGTCATACCAGAGAAAAGAAATAGTCATTTACCCCTTTCCTTCGGATAGTCCGCACATACGTTAAATGCAGCTTTCCTTACAGTATTGTCTGCAATGTGACAATCAGTAACTACTAATCAGACTTTTATGAAACACGGGAATGTAAGTAGGTTATACACAAGGATAAAAGATGTGATGTAGTCATGTAACATTTGGGAAAAATTATCATAAGATGTATTGTTTTCAGACTCGATGATTTGCAGAAGTCTTCAGTTTTGAGGATTTTGGGGTCACGTTCTTCTGTCCCTGCATAGTTAAGAATGAGATGGTTTGGTCCTATTTTAGGCGATCGGCCTAGTTTTTTTTCCTTGCAGCTTTATTAGCTTTAATCTCTAATATGGGTATCCCAGCACTACAAATACATGTTTTGACTCCCCGATCGCAACAAGGCCACAATTACCCTCAATACCTTGAAATCTGCACCTACTATCTAGCAGGTAGAGTTCCATTACACGTTGCATAAAGTTTTCATGGCTATACTGGTGTAAGATTGAGTTACAATCGCACACCTCCACAGCCACCACTCACCAATCACCACCAATCAAGCAGTATAACTCATAACATCATGACATTGATCGGAAGACAATGTTTAAAACTTATAAAGGACTTAGAAAAAATAACAGCAATAAACATAGCCTAATACCAGATCAGTCAGAATCAGACAATGAACATGAAATTAAGAAGCTACTGGAAAAAATGATGAATATTAGTAAATTAGATGAACCCTAATCACAATACACCTAGATCAACCATTCCACACACCCCGATCAACCTAACCAAACTACACATAATAAGCAACTGCACGTCAAAGATGAAAGCGAAGCACCAAAATAAGCCAGAAATGTAAATTGGAATAATCGCATGATCATAATTTGGGCACCTCTACATGCAAAGGCTCACCAGAAAACGGAAAAAATAGGGTGGGGGTGGGGACATGTACCAGTAGACACCACAAAAAGGGCACACCATCTCTTTTTTAAAGTGATTTCTCAATGACCTCGATCACTGCCGATAGCACATATGTTGTGTTATTGAAAGGTAATAATCTGATCAGAGAATAATCGTGGCACACTCTAAGATGAGGGATGCATTTAACTTTCCTATCCAGCTTATAATATTAGAACTCGAAAAACAATCATTAAGTTTTACGCCTATAGAAAGCAGAGGCATAAGTTAGTTCACCTTCAGTCTCCAATATCCAAATGTTACGCTGCTATTGGTTTCACCTTGATATAGTTCACCCTGGAATACAAGAAAACTGAAATTTAACAGTGTGTCTCAAAGTTGATGGGGGAAAAAATCTAATTGTGTGAATGTCCAAATCAGTTAAAACCATCCCAAATTCCCAATAGAACACAATTTCTCAACTGTCTCATGATGAGAATACCATGAGACCATTGATATGAGCGAGGATCTAAGTTGACATCAGGTTGGTTTCACAATAGATTATGAAACCGTCTCTGAGGATGCTAACAAATTATAATATGAGACTGTCTACATGAATAGGAGGAATCAGTATTCAACATACTGCAGGAACAACTAATGAAACTATAGTCCGTTAGACAGAGAGTACAATTTTACCTGTTGGTAAGCATGGAAGCATAGAGCAGCTGGTAAAGATCTCACGTATATCTGTTTTAACATTAACTCCCTGCCACAACGAACATAAATGTATTGACAAAAATGCATTATTGCGTATTGGTCTTTGGAGCTCAAACACTAAAAAAAAGAAGCTTAAAACGGTGTTCTTACGGCAGCTTCTAGACACGCAGGGGTAAATTTGAGTCCTTCAGAAACAAAGCTACTGGAGCTAACAGTAGAAATGACATACGGAGTAATTGTTATGATGGAAAAGAGGGTTGTATTGTCCATCGATTCTTGTTATAAGTTGATAAAATGTATTAGCTCTTCGTTTACCATGAGCTTCTTGCTAAGGACATTACGATATTGGTTTGTTGCATCTAAAGCCATTGCACTCCAGAATCCAACCCTTCAAGAAATAACAAGGCAGCCACATTGTCCATTCATAACAAAAACAAACCAGTGTCCTTGTAGCCCGTCTCATGCATGACTCCCGGAAGAATGTAAATGATGAGAAATCATGACATACAATGAGATCCTTGATATTTATGACATTCTCCAAATCTGATCTTTCTCTTTCAACTCTCTGTCAAATTCCTTGAAAATGCTTTCATACCTAACATTAACATCTGTCTATATGCCCTTCCAGAACATTGAAACTCATGTCCAATGTTCGAACTTTTAGCAGAAGTATCTTAAGAACAGTATCACCCGGCATCCCACTTACCTACTGGTGGTGTACTTCCTCCACCGTCCCATGACCTTCCTTTGTTGCCAATTCACCGCTAGTGAAAGCATTCTCATCAGGGTTATTCTGCTCGGCAGATTCAAGAACAAGGCCCTCTGTATGGTTTCGGTCATCTACGGAGTGATAATTATCAGAGCCTGAAATAAGATCCTCCAACATTCTCTCAACTGCATCAACGCTATACACCTCAATAACTTCAACTTCAACTAAAACTAACTCGGATCCAAAATGAGTCGATAACTTCAACTTGAGGTATCTTACCCATTTAGGATCTGACAGAATAAATGTTTGAGCATGCTTAACATCAAAGTTGCCCAATTGAACCCATGTCTGTGTAGGATAGACTAAACTTCCTAAAAACTCGAACTCTCTCAGATTTGATGAGTACTGCTCAAAGTTTGCGTTTCAGAATATCAGAAGCACCCTTAGCTTCCTTGTTAAAATCCAATACTTAGGCTACCTTCCCCACAGAAGCATGGTTGTATGTCAAGAGTAAATTGATACTTTCAACCGCAGCAATGCTCATTTTTAACCGCAGCAATGCTCATTTTTAAAATATCAGAACCCATGTCTGAATATCAGAACCCATGTCTTTCCACGGTCGTTACTGGTATCCGCAACTAAATTGATCCTTTCAACCGCAGCAATGCTCATTTTTACAAGGGTTGCATTGATTTCTGGGCTCAAGATACTAAGCCTAATGAGTGCTTTAGGTTGTTCAACAAAGGTATAGGATATGTGAATTCGTGAAATCATTTGTTTACGTTTGATCAAAACCGCTCACAGAGAATGAAAAAAAGGTAGACAAAATACCCCGAGTTGCACTAACAATTGCTCAGGAGTCGGGACCAACATCATTATTGATTACATAAGCATAATTACAGCAATTGAAATGAATTGAATTTTTTTTTTTTCAAATGAAATATTCAAAGC
>JAYMSF010001386.1:0-12170 GCA_036897335.1 Silene vulgaris
CAGTTTTGGCTAAGTAAATGTAGTTGTTGTGTTGTTATTTTGTTGCTACCGTTCAAATGCGAAGTCCGTGTCATTTGGAGTACGTTTTGGTTCCGTGTGCCTCATATGTTGGCAACTGATTTGTTGTTAGTTTTGATTTAAAATCGAGGTTGACATAAACATGGTTTAATTTTAGAACCATCCATTTCAGATACAGTAGTAATCTGGTCTATGAAAAACCATTAAACACAAGAAATAGAAATAATCAAAGATGTGAATTTTGCGATTAAACAGCACAAGTAAGGATGGAGAAGAACGTAGTTGAAACATACAAGTGATGATGAAAGTGTGGATTCAAAGGCACCCATTTTTTATACCAAAATTTGCAGCAAATTCTTAGTTTGTCTGTTATGGCTTCTTAAGCCTTACAATTTTGATGACCACTATATTTTTGGCACCCGCCTTTCTTGCTCCCAATTACCTTGTATTGAAGTTGCATATGTAGGTGTCAAATTACACGTATTCATGCTCGATTTTGTTTTCTTATTTACCGTTTAATAGTTTAGAATTTGTCGTCGCACTTTATAATCGTAGCTGGGAATCTCTTAGGTCCGCTTAATTGACCACCAGTAAGACCCGTATTGCTGGAAAATACTCGGATAAGCCGGCGAATACTGCCAACGTACCCTCTTTAATTCATGTGGCACCTAATCATCGTTATTTACAAATATCTTACAAATTTATTTTTTTTTACAATTGTGTTCGCCTATCTTTTCGATTTACAATTTCAGAAACTGACTTGTAATGGAGCACACCTACCGGAAAAGAGGGCGACTCCGAAAAAGAATGAATTTACATGAATCCGATTCCTCGACCCGAGACAAGCCCTCAACCGCGGCGACTACATGCGCCAAAAATCAAAGTAAGGGACTGCCTAAACTCTAATAACATGACCACCAGTGCATATTGTCAACAAATATCCCGTACTCATCGTGTTCTCCGGCAGGTGGTACAGCCAACAACAAGACTGCCTAAACTCTAATAACATGACCACCAGTGCATATTTATTTTTGATTACCCAGCAAATATGTGGTGTACAAGGAAATTTTCGACGAACTATAACCCGGGAACATAAAGTCTGAGGTGGTTGCCCATTAGCATCTAAAGTCTCAGGTGCCATTAAGTGGTGTTATATGTAAATTACAACTTACCTCTGCCTCTTATATCTCAAACACTCTTATCTTTGATTATTTATTTTCTGTTCATGAACATCATTTCTTTAGTGTGATTTACATTGAAAATGAATAAATTCATCGGGTGTTTAAAGTTGTGTTTCTTCCATTATGTCATGCTCAAGCCATTACATCCGGGTGTGTTGTGCCTGCATTTCTGTAGTTTTGGTGATATTGACAAGATATTACGAGATTAATTTAGATTATGATGCGGTCTCGGAAGGTTGATGTTTTCCAAGTTTTCTCAGTAATAGGTCGTACATCTGTCCGCCTTTTGCTTGAGAGTATGTGTTTTCAGGTATAGGATGTTTTGGATTCCATGCATAAGGATTAGCCGTTGGTGTTTGGCCAGATCAGGACGGCTTGAGGAAGAACAAGGTGGGTTCATGATGGAAAGCTGCCACACGGACATCCGGCTTGGTTGACCTATCTGCGTGAGCTCCAATAGATCTCATTTTCAATAGTCTTACTTTCAAAAACCATCAGGAAGACACTGTGAAGGTCAATAGACCGTCTGTGGTCAGGTCAAATGTTCAGGGTGTGAATTATGTTTTTGTCATTTTTTTGTTAGGAGAGCGAAATGTGAATTCCGATTAGTTTTATTCAGATGTATATTAACTGTACAGTCAGTCATACACTGAGACACATTTGATCATATCAGCAAATTAGTGCAACATCCGAGTCCTCATTATGCTGTTTACAAATTGCAATGGATGCAGCGGACCTGCCGTTTCTGAATCCGTATCTGGATTCAGTTGGTGCACCAATGTTTCAGAGAGGCAGTAGCTTTGCCGCTGCAAGATCAACAATTCTCCCAGCCACACCTACTTCAGCTATAGCCCTTTCTCATTCGGGATTCAGATGACTCAGTTTCTCCGGTTCAAAAATAAAGTTCAAGATTTACCCCAAAGTATGCTTGGTCTTTTTTCCACTCCTGAAGCAATCCCTACTTCATTAATGAATATCTGATTGTGTTGTGTTCTTCATTACAGGTAGGAATTTCGACAAGTATACTCCTGCTTAAGATTTCCTTCGTAAGGCTCTTTACATGTTCGACATAGGCCGCACATCTGTCCGCTTTTTGCTTGAGAGTATGCGTTTTCAGGTATAGGATGCTTTGGATTCAATGCATAAGGAATAGCCGTTGCTGTTTGGAAAGATCAGGACGCCTTGAGGAAGAACAAGGTGGCACTCGGACATTCGGTTTGGCTGCCCTATCTGCCTGAGCTCCAATAAATCTCATTTACAACAATTTTACTTTCAGAAATAATCAGGAAGACACTGTGACGGTCAATTAATCATCGATTTCCTCAGTAATATACCTGTTTCCTACATATCCTTTTTTCGTCCTGTTCGTGTACTGTCATGTGACTAGACCTGACAACCGTGGCATTAAGATGTTGTCAGGTCAACAGTTTAGGGTCTAAATTATGTTTTTGTCCTTTTTTTGTTACGAGACCGAAATGTGAATTCCGATTAGTTTTATTCAGATGTACATTGACTATACAGTCAACAAACAGTGACACACATTTGATCATATCAGCAAATTAGTACAAAACCCGAGTCCTCATTAATCTGTTTACAAATTACAGTGGATGCAATGGACGACCTGCCATTTCTGAACCCGTATCTGGATTTAGTTGTTGCGCCATTGTTTCAGAGAGGTAGTAGCTTTGCTGCTGCAGGATCAACAATTCTTCCAGTGACAGCAACTTCAAGTAGCTCTTTCTCATTCGGGATTCAGGTGGCTCAGTTTCTTCGATTCAAAAAAAAAGTTCAAGATTTGTCGAAAAACTATACTTGGTTTTTTTCCCATCCTGAAGCAATCCCTACTTGATTAATGAATATCTGATTGTGTTGTGTTCCTCATTACAGGTACGAAATTCGACAAGTATATTCTTGCGCAAGATTACTTCAGTAAGGCTCTTTACATGTTCGACATAGGCCATAATGGTTTTGGCGGAGCATTTTATTCAAAGACATATGTCGATATATACACAGTCAAGTCTAATCTCATTTCAAACTATTCAAGATCTGGTGAGCAATTTTGCGTCTGAAATACTGAAAAGTTGGGGTAACACAGCATAAAGAAACAAACAATTAAGCCTTCCTGAACAAAATTGCAGGTTTTGAGCAACCGATCACGCCATGCTGTGGATATGGAGGAGCATCAGTAAATTACGACAGTCGAGTGATGTATTGACAAACTAGAGTTATAAATAGAACATCAGTCACAACCAACGCATGCGACAAAAACACGGAGTATTTAAACTGGGATGGCATACACTATTCAGAAGCTGCAAATTCGTATGTTTCATCACAAATACTCAGAGGAAAATATTGTGATCCTCCTTAGTGAAGCAAGATGCCTTTTCTTAGAAAATCCAGGTTCTAAGACGCAATGTAAATAGTGTAACATATGTAATCTAATACATTATCAAGTATGTTTCCTAATTTGCTACAAGTTCTCAAATTCCTGGAAATCGCTCATGCCACACGAGCACCTTTAACATCTTACAACAATTATTTTTCCGCGTCTTCTAATGAATTGGAATTTTGTAAGACGACCACATAGACAAATGTTTCTGGGTCCGCCAATATGTCTTTACAGGAATTCGTCATTAAAATTCAATTCTTCTTGGAAATTAACTCTCCTCAAAACAAGCATACCTTAAATGACATATCTTAAGATTGTACAAATGGCTTAAGCAATAACAAGGTATTGTTGGAACTGCCTATGCCAAACACCTTAACAATCCAATTTCCATGGCAATTCTCCTTTATTCTGAATTTTTTAACAGCTAAGTAGGTAACTATATAGGGATAAACATTGGCAATCAGTGTTCTAAGTTTAATTTCTTCAATTATCTCGTGTTCAGACACCATCTCAATCGAATACGTTTTAAGCATTGGCAATCACTATATAGGGATAAACATTGAATTTGATTATAATACGTCTTCAAAATTAACATCATCTCAATCGAATACGTTTTAAGCAATGAACAACAAGAGCGTTAAACTTAATGGCAGCACAATTTTTTCCCCGAAACAGGGTGTGAAATTTATAACAAAATATTAAAATCAAAAGTCTACATACAAGCACACTGACGAAGCACGGTAAAAAAACAAGACGGCACAAAGCCATACTAGGAAAACAATCCCTTAGTAGCGAGTTCAGTACCCGACAAAGACTCAATCCATAAAACCAACCCACCTATTACCATCCCAATCGAGACGGGACGCATATCATAATAAGCATTAAAGAACACCTCATCATACAAAATCTAGGAAAACCTCATAACATCCAAACAAATAAACCAAATAGACAAGCGGGAGAATACAAAAAATTAGGACCCAATAAACCGAGAATAAGTTGTGCCGCAACGAACGAAAAAAAATGGAAAAAGGAAAACAACAATGACCCAAAACCATTAACTAAAAACGAAAAGACCCGTGATTTCCACGAGTACTAAAACTAGTTGCCTCTTTAATTAATGGTTCCTTAATTGTCTATTTATTATTTGACCATTGTTTTGATCGGCTTAAAGATTATGGAATATGAATGGTTTTCTTCACCAACAAACATTGCAACTTGCCTCTTTATTCCTTGAATGGAGATATTGTTTTTATTGTTGTTTTGATGCATTTTAAAATACTTGGCCCTATGTTTATCTTGCAAAGAAACAATCGTGAGCTTTTATGTGAGCAACTTTAACAATTATTCCGAATAATTCCAAGGAAATATGGCTACAAATATTTAAAATATCACATTTTGTATTCTAATAATTAATATACTCCGTAGTATATATAAGATTAGATTTGTGACGAAAAGTAAGAGATTAAAGTAAGGATTAAAACTTAATAGGTGAACTCTAATAATAATTATTAGTAGTATAAGATAAACAAAAATAATTACACATTTCTCGGAATCACGCAATAAATAGAGATTTATGCCTATACAATTCCAAACATATATTCTGCATATTCGATTATCCATCCAAAAGTATAATCAAAATAATATTATTATACTTCATATGAAATATTAGCATTTCCTAATTCATGAGAAAACAAAATATAAACAAATTATTTAAAAAAAATATTCATCCAAGAAATATTGTGAGTTATAGAATAATATATTTGATGGAAAGCAAAAAATGATTTAAAGACTTCAAAACATTGGAATTGGAACAACGAATTGGAGAATAAGAATCATTGATTTCTAACCTGTTTGACAAAATAAAAATAGAACATAAGTAGTGTTACAAAGGAGACTAACGTGTTGGAAAGAGTGAAAGACAATAATATAACATCTCAACAACTTATTAAAGTTTTTTGTTACTCTTCGATATTTCAAATACACCATTGTAGAAAAAAAAAATCGACAAAAATGAAAGAGTCATTCAAACCAAGAAAAAAAATATGTAAAGAAGATCCATAGCCATTATTTTCAATCTCGTGCATTGTTTTTGATATGTGAGTATGTCATCCTCCTGTAGTATTAATATAAACACACAAAACTAATAAGATTCTAATTGATTCAAAACATTATAAAAATAAAAAGTGAAACAATTAATTTAGTTGTCTATGTATGTTTAATTTTACCTACCAATTTATTGAATAAAGTTGAAATTCATCCTCCTGCAATATTAATATGAACAAAAAAAATAACTAATAAAATTATAATTGATATAAAACATAATAAAAATAATAAAAAGCAAAATTATTAATTTAGTTCTCCAGGTATACCTTACCTACCAATTTTTGAATAAAGATGAAAATTCATTCTCCTGCAATATTAAAACAAACACAAAAAATAATAACCAATCAGATTCTAATTAATTCAAAACATAACAAAAATAAAAAACGAAACAATTAATTTACTTTTCTATATATACTATAATAGTTATATATGAAAATTTTTGTAACTAATTCTCTAAAAATTTTATGAATAGAAGGGATAAAATATGAAACATAAATAAGGATATATATAGTAGATGAAAGGAAAGTTAAAAGGTCATTTCATTAAAAAGAAAATAATGGTTAAATAAATAGTGTAAATAAATAACAAAAATTATGAGAGGATATTAAAGGTTAGATATTTTGTTTTTCTTTTTCTTTTTTTGTGTAAACCTTTTATTTTTTAATTTCCTAACTTTTTTTTCTTAAATTGATAATCCATGTCATTTTTTTCACCATGTGACATTGAAAGTTACATGGTTATCACAAAAAATTAAATTAAAATGTCAATATTAATTAAAAATTATGAATTGTTAGAGTTACATAATATATACATTGTAATATTAATTAAATTTTTAATTAATGTCATATTAAATCACATTAATATATACTTAATTTATGTATAATGTGGAAAAGTTAGTTTAATAATTTTAGATGGTGATGAGGTGATATCATAATAGGCTAGAAAATGTGAAATGCTTTTCAATTAATCTATCAACATGCTTTTTAATATTATTTATAGATACAATATCGTTTCCCGTAATACCGTCTTAATATGGTATCAGGGATTTTTTCCACCACAAATACAAAACCCAATTAAAATCCCCAAATCCAAACCCTAAATTTAAACCCCCTCGAATTCCCTTGCAGCGCAGGCGCGCAGCCATGACCGGCGACGCTCTCCACCCTGAGCCACCAAAACTCGATTTTTCAAGCCCATATTATCTTGGATCTCATGATGTCCCCAACGCAAAGATCTCAAATGTCGTTCTCAGTCGCGACAATTATGAAGACTGGAAAAACTCATTGAAGATGTCCTTAAAATCTCGTCGTAAATACGGTTTTATTGATGGTTCGATCAAGAAACCGACGGACAAGTTTAATCTCGAAAATTGGGAAGTGGTTCAGTGTACTCTCGTTCAATGGATTCGTAACACCATTGATCCTTCACTCCTGGACACCGTTTCATATGTGGAGGATGCTTCTGTTCTTTGGGCGGATCTCGAGGCTCAGTTCGCGGTGGTTGACGGCACTAAAATTCATGCTCTCAAAACTCAGTTGCATCAATGTAAACAATCTAAAGGTATGGATATTACTACTTATTATGGCAAAATGAAAGCCCTTTGGGATTCAATTGTCGTTCATGAACCGCCGTTTGCTTGTAAATGCGGTAAATGTGAATGTGAAATTGGTCCCGCGGCTGTTAAGCGATTGGATAATGAACGCTTACATCAGGTTTTTATGGGCCTTGATACTACCTTGTATGCTAATATCCGGTCTCAACAATTTCAACTCGATCCCCTGCCTTCTTTAAATCGGGCGTATCATGCTGTGTTGCAAGAGGAGCGTTTACGCGCCCCTGTCGAGCCTGCTCTCGACGTGTCTGAGGTTGTAGCTTTTGCCACGCCTTCTTCTCGGCCTCCTGTTGATTGGCGTGCGTTACGTGAGTAGGAGCGTGTTGAACGGCGTCAGCTTTATCTTTGCTCTCACTGTGAAACTCGAGGTCATGATATTCACAATTGCTACATTAAAAGTCAAAAATTCCCGGAATGGTGGGGTGATCGGCCTCGTACTTTGGCTGAGTTGAGACGTGCTAGAACAGGGACCTCTCGTGGCTCTGGTTCAGGGGTTGCCTCTGGTTCGGGTAGTTCAGGGGCTGCTTCAACGGGTTCTGGTTCGTCTGCTGCTGCTACTAGTGCTGCTGCTACTAGTGCTGCTGCTACTAGCCGAGGCCCTGGCTCTTTGGTTCACGCGCACTTGGTGACGGCTGGCGTCTCTACCAATTCCTTGATTGCTTCTGATCGCTTGAGCGGTATGTGTTCTTGTATACTTGACACTGGTGCTTCCAACCATGTCACTGGTACTCTGTCGTGTTTGGAGGCCAAGTGCACGATCTCGGCTCGTCCCGTTGGTCTTCCTAATGGTCAGCGGGTCGTGTCTACGGTCATGGGTTCGGTACATATAAATGATTCCCTTAACCTGCATCATGTCTTATATGTACCGAGTTTGACATCTAACCTTATTTCCATCTCCCAACTTACCGCTGACAATGATTATATTTTTGAATTTGCTAAGAATTCTTGTCTTATTCAGGACCGTTCCTTGAGGAGGACGATTGGAGTGGGTGAGCTGCGGGATGGACTCTATTGGATAAGTGCGGGTGCTCGATTGTCGAAGGTGAATGCAGTGGGTGATACGGGTTCTTTTTCCCTTTGGCATCAGCGTTTGGGGCATCCGTCTGATTGTGTGGTGAAGGCTATCCCCTTTGCTAGTAATTTTCATTCCAATAAACATTTAGTTTGTGATGCTTGTCACTTTGTGAAATAAACTCGTAGCAGTTTTACTTTGAATAATAAGCGTGCTTCAGACCTTTTCGAATTAATCCATTGTGATCTTTAGGGACCTTATCGTATTGTCTCTTCGTGTGGTGCGAAGTATTTTTTGACAATTGTAGATGATTATTCTCGCGCTACATGGGTTTATATCTTACTTGATAAAACTGAAGTTACCGATATGTTTATGAACTTTCTTTCTATGGTTGACACGCAATTTTCAAAAACTGTTAAATTTGTTCGTAGTGACAATGGCACGGAATTTAATTGTATGGCGGGTTTTTTTTTTCCCATGGGATCCGGTTTGAGACCACTTGTGTCGGCACGCCCCAACAAAATGGTCGTGTCGAACGCAAGCATCGCCATATCTTAAATGTTGCCCGGGCCCTCCTTTTCCAAGCCAATTTGCCCAAGCGTTTTTGGGGTGAATGTATATTAACAGCTGCGTTTTTAATTAATCGTACCCCGTCTGCTTTGCTTAATCACAAGACACCTTATGAGTGCTTATTTGGTGTATCTCCGTCTTACACAAATTTGCGTGTGTTTGGGTGCCTCTGTTATGCTCATAATCAAAATACGAGGGGTGATAAATTTGAAAAAAAGGGTCGTAAGTGCATTTTTGTTGGGTATCCTCACAATAAGAAGGGATGGAAATTATACGATCTTGAGACAGAGTCTTTTTTTATCTCCCGTGATGTTGTATTTCATGAGTCTTCCTTTCCCTTTGCTTCTGCTTCTTCTCATCCAGGTTCTGATCCCATGCCCTCTTTGGACGAGCCCTTCAATGGTATGCCTAGTGATTTGGAAGGGACTATTCCAACAGGGGGAAACACGGCTGCACCTGGTGGGGGGGAGTCCACGGGTGAGGAGCAGCACCCTGATGGTGAGGGAGGTACGGCTGCACCTGGTGGGGGGGAAGCCCACGGGTGAGCCTGCTACGGAGGTTGGGGGTTCTGATGGGAATGTGGAGCCTGATCTTGGCCGTGGACGCAGACAAAAATTCCCGAATTCACGTCTGCGTGGGTATGTCCTTGGCACCACACGAAGTCCATCCCCGAGTTCTCGCTCACCAAGTCCAACTCCGTCACCCTCAGGTACTCCTTATTCTATAGCAAATTTTGTTGATTGTCATTCCTTTTCGGAGAAACATCGTCACTTTCTTGCAGCTGTAACTTCGGGCATTGAACCACCCTCTTTTAAGGAGGCTATTCGAAATAAGGACTGGTGTGTTGCGATGAAAGATGAAATTGATGCACTTGAACGCAATGAAACGTGGGAGCTCACTGATCTCCCGTCCGGTAAAAAAGCGCTTGGCTGTCGTTGGGTTTACAAGATTAAATATAAGTCAGACGGCAGCATTGAATGCTTCAAAGCTCGGCTGGTTGTTTTTGGCAACCATCAGGTAGAAGGTTTGGACTAGGGGGAAACATTTGCACCCGTAGTCAAAATGGTTACAATACGGGCTTTTTTATCTGTTGCCGCTGTCAAAAAGTGGGAATTACACCAAATGGATGTCCACAACGCATTTTTACATGGTGACTTGAATGAGGAAGTATACATGCGCCTTCCCCATGGTTTTAATCGTGGTAAAGAAGGTAAAGTCTGCCGTTTGAAGAAATCTTTATATGGTCTACGTCATGCGCCCCGTTGTTGGTTTGCCAAACTTGCCAGTGCTCTTAAGGACTATGGGTTTCGCCAGTCCTACTCCGATTACTCTTTATTTTCTTACCTGCAAGGAGAGGTACGTTTATTTGTTCTTATTTATGTTGAAGACCTCGTCATTGCGGGTAATGATGCTTCCGCTATTGCTAATTTCAAGACGTATTTGGGAAACTGTTTTCATATGAAGGATTTGGGGCCGCTTAAATATTTTCTTGGTCTTGAGGTCTCTCGTAGTGCCGAGGGTATTTATCTTAGCCAGCGAAAATACGCCCTTGACATTATTTCTGAGACAGGTTTGCTTGGGGCAAGACCCGCTTTAACGCCAATGGAACAACACCATCAGCTTGGTTTGGCCAGTGGCGCGGTGCTAGATGATATTGAGTCCTATAGGCGGCTTGTTGGCAGGTTGGTCTACCTTGGTGTAACGCGCCCTGATTTGTCTTATGCGGTACATATTCTTTCTCGTTTTTTACATCAGCCCAGGCAAGATCACCTCTCTGCCGCCATGCGTGTAGTTCGTTATTTAAAGGGGAGTCCGGGTCAAGGGATTCTCTTGCGATCCGACGGTGATTTTTCTATTTCTGGTTGGTGTGATTCCGACTATGCGGGCTGTCCTTTGACTCGTCGTTCCACCACTGGTTGGTTTGTCTTCAGGGGCGGACCTAGAAGTTTGTTTTTGGTGTAGCAAAATTATTGTGTTAACAAAAAATAGCGACTAAATGATCAGATGTCATTGACAATTACTCGATTTAAACTCAGGCTCAAGTCGAAATTTAAAATTCACTCATAAATTTTGAAACACAAAATGAAATCGGGATGTATACTTATATTCATTATATATTTCACTTTTCTAAAAGTAAATTTTTTATAATTTAATAACAATAAAATTTTTGTAAAAAAAAACTCCGTAGTAATTAAAAAAGAGCCAAGACAACCATATTGCATAGTGGAGGATGAATTAGTGATATTATTTGAGACGATAATGTGCAATTCTTCCAAAGCATCCGTTTATTTCTATTTATGAGCGAGTTAGTGACATTTCTATTTATGTAGTCAGGAAGAATGAAAAGTCGAGAAGATACTCCGATCCATAAATTGTTAAAGTTAGTCGAATAATTTTTTAAAATATTATGTAAGCTGTTAAAATTAGTCAAAATTTTGTTAATTTAGGAATTTGGGCGGATTGATATTGTACGGTAAAACAATTCATGAAGAAAAATGATGTAGTTGGTAATTGAAATGTTTTACATACAACAATAAATAGGGGTATTAAATAAGCTCAAATTTTGGATTAATAAACGAGAGATTTTATGAGTATGAAAACCATCATTATAAATTAAATAATTAATTAATGAGGCATTAAATAAGTAATTATGGTGTAGCAAATTGAATAATTCTCACACAATTTTTTTTCTATGGTGTAGCATTTGCTAGACCAACCATGTATGTGGGTCCGCCCCTGTTTGTCTTTCTTGGTGGGTCTCCTATCTCTTGGAAAACAAAAAAACAAACAACAGTTTCTTTTTCTTCCGCTGAAGCTGAGTATCGGTCGATGGCTGCTGTTGTTTGTGAATTAAAATGGCTACGTGGGCTCTTAGCAAGTTTGGATGTTACTTCGCCTATGCCTATGCGTCTTTTCTGTGATAATCAGTCCGCTTTACATCTTGCTCAAAATCCGGTCTTTCACGAACGTACGAAGCACATTGAGATTGATTGTCACTTTGTCCGTGATGCGATAACGGAGGGGCTTATAACCACAGCTCATGTTCCTTCCAATGCTCAGCTGGCTGATATTTTTACGAAAACTTTGGGAGTGCAACAATTTCTTTCTATTCTCCGCAAGCTGGGCACTCTTGATCTCCATGCTCCAGTTTGAGGAGGGGTGTTAGGATTATATTCAATGTTTTAGACTATTGGCCCACTAGAGCCCATTTGTGTAACTATATAAAACACGTCTTTGGTTGAGTAATAACTAGGTAGCACCAAAACGGACACGGACACGACACGG
>JAYMSF010001387.1:0-12169 GCA_036897335.1 Silene vulgaris
ATGTTAAAAACATAATAATAAAAGGCAAAAAGGGGAATAAAAAAAAAAAAAAAAAAAAAAAAAAAAATTAATGTGAAGCCAATGAATGAAGAAATGAAGACCCGTCATTCCATCAATGTCCATAGATGCTCTACAAGAAGGCAGACAATTTATCAGCTTAAATAAAGTATTACTTCTTCTAAAGAAATAAATTCACACGTACATCGGTACATGTTTTACTTTATGTCTCCCTAGATCGAGAAATCGCACATTAATAATAATGGTCTCTGAGTAGAGGCGGAATTGAGTCGAATCGAGCTTGAGCTTAGTTAGCTATCAAGTTTTTATTCACCATACTAAAAGACAATTGGTTACTCTTAAAACTAATACAGAATATATTTAAACGAAATCATATCTTTTTGTCTTTTATTTTAATTTCAGCTCATTTCAGTTTAGTTCAGCTCAGCATTTCAGTTTAGTTCAGCTCAGCTTACTTCAATTCCACTTAAACTAACTCTTACTTTAGCTCCATTTAGTTAACGGAGATTTTGTTCAATTTAGTTCAATTAATTTCAGCCGAAATAAATAAAGCCTCAGTAATAAGTTCGATTCTATGGTAGGGTTAATAAAGTTGATTAATATATAATTTTAGAGTTTGATTAGCATGTGGGATGTTGTGTTGCATCCTATAGCATCAAATTAGTGCCGCATAAAGCATAGCTTACTATACTTTAACTTTCTCCACCAAAAGATTTGCCTACTGATTAACTCATGTGATTAGATTTTACTTAATCTTATTAAACTTATCCTTGTGTAACGTCCGATCCTTGTAGTAAAAAATGTACTGACAGTTCGGCGGTCACGTGATGAGAAGATTCAAGGAGGACGAACATGGGGTCATGGGCTCATGGCTGATAGTGATATCCATGAGGCCATGAGTGACGCGAATTACCGTCCCAAAGGAGACCAACTGAAACTATGGATGTGTGGTACATTTGTTAAGTTGGGGCTTACAACAGGTGCGGATTCTCCGTCTCATTTCTTGTAATATTTTGTATCCCACAAGTCATTATTATCCTTAAAAACGTATACGAGTAAATGATTTTGCAAATTATAATAATGAGATAATAAGATCGAACACGAAAGTGAGACACACCCGAAGTAAAGACATAGGTTGAATTATTTCTAAAAAACTGGCAAAATAGATCACCTGTGTAAAATGAGGCGTATAACACAGGAAAGTGCGGATCTTGAGACCTGAAAACTTTTCGGATAACATAAATTTTTATTGGTATGTTTGAATTGAAAATTTTATGTTTTTTAGACCCATAAAAGAAACATATTCCGCAATTACATTAGAATTGACCTCATACTCTACCGATTATTATGGCTATGCGGCTATGCCACTGTGCGCAAACTGGTCTCGTGTGAATTTTGTTTCGACACTTCTTGTCTTAATGTACGACCTGATTGAATGGCAAAGGCAAATGTACACACATTCGAATATTAAATGTAGATCAGCAGATGCAATGAATTACCCCCCAAGAATTTAGTCTGTATAATGCAGAAAGATGGCAGATTGGCAGGAATCCATTTCCATTGTACCAAAAAGTCAAACAATTTAACCAGGCAGCAGAAGATGGAGCCACAAACAGATGAACACAGAAATACTTGTGAGAGACGGTCTTTCAACAAGTAAATTTAGCAAGGCAATTACAATTACGGATTGCATTAATTATCTGTCTCGACTTCATAATACCATCCCAGAAATCCAGAATGCACACTTAACAGTTTACATTAACATGGTTTTACTACATTAGTACAAACTACAAAGGATACTCTTAGCTACTCTTTTACATTTTACTACTATATTTTATTACTATTATTATTTAATTAATTAATATAAGAAAGGTTGGAAATTTGTAATTACGAATTACAATAGTTAGAGCCATTGTTCCTCGTAGAGGAATAGATCCTTCAATTTTGTTAAGAATGCTCTCATTTGGAGGATCAGGGCATATTATTATGTATATAAACCTCTGCTGAAAAACCGGCATGATTAGATCAATATGGAGGTTTTAGAGTGGTTAAAATTAGGTTTCAGAGTTCAGACTCTTCCAACAGGGGAATGGGGTGGATGTCAGGATGTGAGACGAATCTTCCAGGCGATTCAGCCTGGGGCATTAGAGTGGTTAAAATTAGGTTTCAGACTCTTCCAACGGGGGAATGGGGTGGATATGAGACGAATCTTCCAGGCGCTTCAGCCTGATTTGACATCTTTTGTCCAATCGGTACCTCAACCTCACCGGGGACCTTTACAGGTACATTGTTTGGCTCTGAGAAATCGGATGGTCTCCGACAGTCTATAAAGGATATACTTACAGCAAATGCTTGTAGGAGTGTGAGTGATGAACTGAATTCCACCGAGTATACCCTTTCCTTAAAAGGAGCCATATTCAAAACAGGCTGGTCATCTTGACCCACCTGCACAAAACATGTTGAATTGCTTAGTAAGGAATACAAAATAGAATTACACGCAATATGATTCTATAGAATGGTCCATGTTACATACGAATACATAATAAATCAGGGTCAATCCACGAATTTTGAACTTTTATGCAAAACACAAACTTTCATACGAGATGGGAGATGCCTCATAATAATGGTAATTATTTGTTGATTTTATCTTTCCATGGGTTAATGGGTATACGAGAGCGTCTCAAAAGAGAGTAGATGGATATAAAATAGCAGGGAGATACCTGTGAGAAAAGCTGAAGTGTTTCGTTGTTCTGGCAAATTCCAAAAGAATCAAACTTGGTTAAATGTTCTTTTTTATTGGTATAAATTCTCAGCTGACAACCCAAATCCCATCCACCACAATCACATACTCCACCCGATTTCCATCTCTGAGCTAGTCTTGATATTTCTCCTTTACTAGGCACTGTATGGACCCCACCAGGAAGTACGACAGTTGTACTCGAGTTCAGGCTCAAATGAGAATTATCGTTGGATCTTTTCACCTGTGAGTTTTCACTTACAGACTCCTGTGAAAAACCCAACCAGTCAAAGTTAGAATTGTCAACTTTATAATCACTGCACGCGGTGATTCGTGGAAGATTGACAATAATGGCTGCCAACTCATTAGTTGGATGAAAGTCCATTGAATATTCATCTCCCTGTCCCAAATCCACAGCAAAGAGATCAAATTCTCTTGAGAGGGCATCATCATCAGCATTATCGTGCGTGATAGTGGAGGAACTATAAGTATCTGAGACCTTCATTTGAGCCACAACATTAGGAACATAACCATGATTGCCACCTTTCCCTCCGTGGGACAACCAACTTCCACTCTTTCTCTTGACTTCATGAATGGCGAAAAATGTGTAAATCCAGCTATGGTGACCTTTCCCTGGAGCACTTGACTTCCTTACAGTTGCAGCTAAAATGTTCTTCTCATTGTCAATGGCAAAAGTAAACAACGGAAGTCCATTCTTGAATGATATCTGCAGAAGAGCTTGAAGTGTTGACAAACCATTCTTTGAAGTGTTGTGAGTATCACTAGCGCCTGCAGATCTCAAATGCACTCCAGTAGAATCTCCAGGACGAGAATCTGACGGCTTAGTACACGATTTCGTGGCACCAATGCTCGACGAAGTTTGTTTGTTTGATGGGTCGGAGCAGCTGGACACTCTGGGCTTAAGAAGAGGATCGAGCAACCTTCTTAGAGGACTACTCGGCCTACCTTTATTGTTATGATTAGTTGATAACTTGTTACTGCAAGGATTATCAATTAACAAAGAAGGATCTGCTGTATCTAACCCAGATCTTGTGATGCAGTCTCTTGAATTTGACGTACGAAGAGGTGAGTTATCTCTGGACCCAACATTTTTAACCATCTTTCCCATTGCAAAACTCAATCTACGAATTGGCGACGGGTTTCTTGCTTTTGGAATGGACTCTGAGGTTTTTCTAGCGTCCAACACCTCAGAAGGCTTTGCTGATGTAGTTGGATTCTTCTCTGGTGTATGTCTGCTCCTAGATGGACTGCTAAGCATCCTAGTGGGAAAAGACGCCACACGTGGTGCTTCAGTAGGAACTTTGATACCCTGCAAACTAATAGAGGACGAAGTCTGAAGTTTGTTGGTTGTGGACTGAAGAGAGATATGTGATACTCGCGATGAAATATCGACAACCGATTCATGCTGGAAACTAGATGCGGTGGACCTCATCTGGTCGCAGTCATCATTGCTAGATGGACGTCTACCCTCAAGATTTTTTCTTGCTAAAAGAAACTTCTCACCAGGTTCTATAGACAACCGGTCATTCGCAGTAAAACTGGCTGAGCCAGTAAAACTGGAGCAAGTATGTTCCAGTGGCTCTTTAGGCATGACTACTATACCTGGTTTATCTCTTTCAAAGAAACCTTGATCAGCTGCATTTAACTTGGTTTCTCGAAACCTTCCTATATCTTTGGCGGATTCCACATCTTGAATCTTTTTTTTACCTTTCCAAGTAGGTGTTGCCTCATACTTATCCGGGATCAACTTTCCTCCGATTTTTGAGGCCTGCAAGTTTGACCCTTTCGTTTCACAAACTGCACTAAAAGTCTTGTGTTGTCTGCTTAACTGGTTACCAGTTACAGCAGTTGAGTCCTTAAATTTAGCAGTTAAGTCCTTGAATTTATGGGTATTTCCTCCAAAAACATCAATCTCATGTGGCATTCTTACCCCTGCGTATACCTTTTGGGGATGAGATTGATGCACGGAGCCTTGTACTGCATGACGAACTGGTGAGCAGCTTCTTCCAGATGACGATTTAGCATCTCGGACACGATCTTCCTTTGGTGAAGCTTTAACTGCAGATTGCAGAGAGGTTCGTTGTGATCTTTGACGAGCAGGAGAGCAAATTTGGTCTCTGCTAGAATGGGTTGATGAGTCATCAGTTGAAAAGAGAGAAGCGTTGCTACTAGACGGAGAAAAAGCACTATGTTTAGCCTGCATATGTTTTTGACTATACTGCCATTTTTCCAAACGCCTCCAGTCAAGAACGCCAACGTTCAGTGCTTTTTCCTGATAATTTTTCCCTTTCTCCAAATAACTCGGCAAATTAGACATGTATCTAACTAGTTCTTCCTCTTTTAGATTCCTTCTCTCGAACACTTGACTTTGTTTACTACCTACATATTTAGGTAAGGGAGAATCAGGATTTCTTGTAAGTTCATGATGAAAATCAGCATATGACAAGTGGGGTTTATCTGACATTAATATATCTAGTAGCTTAGTGACAGGCCGACTGCAACTGGTCTCCGTAGCACCCGGATCTATTCCATCCCTGAGGGGTACCATTGTTTACAATGAGATGCTGATGCGTTTAAGCTAAAACCAGCAGTCAAACATGTTCAACGATCAAACAGCCACTGCTCCTGCAGGCGCTTGCTATGTTCACTTCTCAACTTCCTGCTCCACACTGCCAAAACAGAAAATCGTGAACAATAAAAAAAAAAAAACAATCTGATCTGCCTCACAGCTCAATACTGTAACCCACACACGTAACAGGCAGGGAAAATAAATAAGTAAATAAATGACTAAATTTGTATAAGATAAACTTCTTTAAATGAAACACACATATGTTGTACTTCTGACTAGAGATCCTACTGAAGCATATGGAGATAGAAAAGCACTCAAAGCAGCTTGCAGAAGAAGTCGATAGATGTCGATTACAGAACTGTTACACATTTACAAATATATACTAACAATTCACCAGTTTTACAGCACTTTCCTTAATGTTAGTACACTGAACGTCTTTCCCCTTTTTTATTTCCTACCACATTCATGTTAAAAAGTAAGCAAAAAAATTCGATGGCACTAGCTTTATCAATGGCGTAGTGGCGTAATAGTATAGCTTTATGCCTTTATGCCTCCAAATCATGCTAGACCATTAACACCCTATAGCCTATAGGAGTCTAAGTCATGATAATTCATGATTTGTGAACATTGACCGGGTCGCTAATATAGTGATCTAGATTGATGAGTATATTTTGTGTGATTTGGTACACCTGAAAGAAAACAAATTCCAGCAACATAAAGACAAAATTCACAAATCATGAGGATAAGAAAAAAGAAATGTGGTCCATAATCACTCCTAAATTAACATAAAGCAAACTTTTTTATAAGATGAAACTACCATTGTTGATTACAACTAGCACATAATGACAAAGATCATCAACCCCCTAGGCCCCGACTGCACCCAACGAAGCTATCTCAATCGACATCCGAATTTTAAAATTCAAGAAATACTAGGAGCACAAAAATAAACTAAACTTGGAAAGTGAGAAAAAAATCTAAGATCATAACAGTGACAGAACGCGAGGAGTAGCAGTGACATTTTAAATTTTAAATTTCAAGAAATACTGGAAGCACAAAAATAAACAAAACTTGGAAAGTGAGAAAAGATCCAAGATCATAACAGTGACGGAAGGAGAGAGCCAGAGAGGTAGCAAACTAGCAGAAGGCAGGAGCTATCGTCTTCAAAACAGTGAAAGATTAGAAATTTTTAGGTAAATTTTTTGAACTGTTCGTTAAATTACTGTATTACAGTACATTACTAATCCGCTGTCATAAAATTTTCAATGCATATTTTAGCCCCATTTAACTTCAAATCCTCACTCCACCACTGAATCGTAACCCTCTTAACAAGATGAAACTACCATCGTTGATTACAAATAGCACATAATGACAAAGATTTTCCTACCCCCTACTACACCTACCTAAGCTATCTTAATCCACATCTGAATTTAAATTTCAAGAAATACTAGGAGCACAAAAATAAACAAAATTTGGAAAGTGAGAAAAGATCTAAAATCATTTAACAGTGACAAAAATCATAACAGTGACGGAACGAGAGAGGTAGCAGCGTAGCAGACTAGCAGGGGCTATCGTTTTCCCAAAAAAAAAAAATCAATTTATTACCGTGTTACTAATCCTCACTCCGCCACTTAATCGTAGCCTACCACCATACACTTCGTACTTCCAAATTCTAAGTAACTTCTGCAGTCAAACCTAGAGGATATCTTTGAAAATCCGCTCGTTAAAATTTTCACTGCATATTTTATCCCTACTTAACTTCAGATCCTAACTCTGCCACTGAATCATAGATACCACTAACCACGCCATACTTAGTGGAGTACTTCCGAATTCCAAGTAACTTTTGCAATCAAACTACAAGATACCTTCAAAAATCCATTCTTTGATTGCGAACAATCTCACATGTAACTAATACGAAACAACCAAGATGACTACGAAGACTATTGGCAAGGTTTTAGGAACTAGATCAAGTTCCAGATGGACACAACCTTACTTGTCGTCCGTCTCACACTAAATTAGTGTGAAAGGCGGTCTTTCATTAACATTATTGAAAAACCGTCTCACATGAGAATTTATGATAACAAAGAACGAGCTGCTAAAGTCCAGAGCTCATCAACTTCATCATATAACAATTTCGCCTAAACATTACATTTCATAAATTAATCTGCGTACCTAAATTAGAAATTCTAATTAAAAAAAATGAAATAATAAATCCACAAAATAGACACAAATAATTAATTATTAACAAAACTCCCCATTTTCGGCCAATTTTCCAGGAAACTACAGTAATATTTAACGCCTACATTATAATATTATATGAGACGGTATCATGATAAATTTATCGTCAAAAATAGTTACTTCTTCCGTCTTAGTCATTTGTTTACCTGTCATATTCTTCATAGGGAGTATTTAAAAAAAAGGTAAACAAATAATTGAGACAGAGCGCGAATTTTTATATTAGTGTGTCTCACAATATCTTAATATGAATTTTTATATTAGTGTCTCACAATATCTTAATATGAGACGGTCTCACATAAGACTAACTCGTAAATCGCAACAACGATTATTAATCAAGCGTACTAACATTGTGAATTTGGTGATTACAACAAATAATTACAGCATTTGCTCAGTAAATTGTAAAAAGAAAACAGTATAAATAGAAGGAAGAGTAAAATGGAGCGTACCGGAGTGTGACGTCGGAAAAGTGACCGGAAAATACGGCGGGAATGTCGGTGGAAGAGGAGAGAGAAAAATGGGGGGAAGTGAAAAGGTAGTAGTGATGAGAAAATGTCAAAGAAGAGAGAGAATATGCAGATGAGATTCAGAAAGCGGGTGAGAGATAAGAAGAGGGAGTGAAGGAGTGAGAGGATCTGAGGAAGGGAGTTCGGGTTTTGAGACGGTTGTAAGCGTAAAACGGATTCAAAGAACACCGATGTGGTAATATGGAATTAGAGATTTAGATGTGGGAATTAGGTTGGGTTATTATCGGGTCGGGCGTATCAAGTCCAGTTGTCACGGCTATGTCCGGGACTGGTTCGGGTCACTTCTTTGCTTCTTCTCGGGTTGGGTTCGGATCGAGTTATTCAAATAGAATTGACGGGCTTGGGTTGAGTCGAGTCATTATTAGGTTCATTATCGGTTGAATCATATTTGGTGTACATGGATGATGGAACTAATGAGTATTCAATAATTCTTATTTAAGACCGATACACCTCTTTTAAATTAATGACAAACAGGTTAAATAGATGTAAGAGGCAAACGCAAATGTTTAGACAATGATAAATTTTTGTCTTAACTAGTGACATGGGTTCGTATTTGACTTGATTTATACGGAGTACTTCAGATGGATATGATCATTTAAGAGGGATTAACACTAACTAAACCCATGAGCAATTCAGATCAAATGGCAAAGTGTTGTTATAACTTAAGCAGATGTTATAGGTATAAAGCCTATTTTACAATCACTTTTTTTCAATTAATCAGTTGCCATCTATTTTTTTTTTACTAATTTGGTCATTTTGCCGTTGATTGCCAAATCAAGTGGTCTAAACACAAAATCTTATTGAAGATACACCATATCCGTCACAAATGAAGACGGATACCATTTCCTCTCACAAAATACTCATCAAAGGTGAGTGGGGGAGCACATGGGGGGTGCCCACCTTGTCCCCTCTACCCATTTCCTCTCACAAATTACCCGTTGCAAGATCCGACCCGTCTCCAGCAAGACTTTTTGAGTAGGTTTCACAATCAATATAATAATTGTTGTATGAATGCATCAAAAATAAAATAATTGTTGTACATACGAAGGTATAGTACATGTTTTTCCCATTTCCCTTTGTTCTCATTATTGGTTTTTGTCGCTTCATTCTTAGCAATTTGCATGATCGATTAATTAATTACTACGGAGTACTATGATTATTGAATAATGACAATCTAATCATGTCTTAATCTCTCCACCTAGACCCATTAGTGGTTGTTTTATACTTTCCTACGGGCTACCTCGCTTCATGTCTTAAAACTCGTTAGAATAACCTTTTATCAATTGAGTAAAAGAAGTGGTATCCACATGGTCGTAATTATTTAAGACGTGATAATTATTCAATTATTATGTGAAAGGCTCGCCTTATTAACTCTGGTTAAAATATTTGTGTAGGATAATGACTACTACTATTACCGTATTATACTACGAAGGACGAATAAAATGTTTGAAATAGTTTGAATATTTACTTAATTCGTTCGAGTATCGTTTTATTTGCTTTTGTCGATTTGAAGGTCTTTTAAAGTTCATCAAACAAATAATTTAGCCATTTAGGTTGTCTCGCGTTACTTTTAATTTTGCATATTAAGTAATGTTTGTGTGTTAGTTGCTCACCGATCATAATATACAAGAATCAAAGACGATTCATGCATAAGTTACTTAGCACTAATAACATATTGGAATAAAACTTTCTCAGTTATTTTTATTGTTATATACGGAGTAGCTTATTTTTACCCGTAAAGTCATCAATGTACAACTCCAAAACGCTATTTAAATTGATAAACAATTTTATTATCAATTCGTGTAAAGTCATCATCAATTTTTGAATGATTCGTGTTAAAGTTATTGATTGTACGAGGAAGGTGAGGAGCAACTTAAATAATTTCGTTTACAATTCCGTCGGTGCACATGATTAATTTGTGTGCTACCAACGCATGCATGATGCATGTTTGTCCAATTTTGCCTTCTTTGTTCGATGGAATCCATTACCATTCATATTTTCATGTGTAAGAGCTCCGGCCATCAAGTACATCTTCCGTCTCAATAATTTGTTTGATTTGATCAAATATCTCTTACAAAAAAAAAATACAAAATATAATACTTCCACCGATCTCATTATTTCATATAATACTCTGTAACTGAATAATATAGGATATACGGAGTACTCCATAGGGATTACCGGATTATTCTAGAGAATTCTTTCAGACCGGCCGTTAATTTGTTTATCTATTTCATTTAAGGGTTTCTCCTTCCTTCCCGGTCATTCATTCGTCTTTATGTAAAATGAAATACTCGTAGATAACAAGTCGCCAAGTCCCATCAAATTAATCGATCTGTATGGTGAAAATAAATATGGAGAGTTGAAAAAAGGGAACATATAGTCATACAGCAGAATTGCCTTGCAATAAATACAGTAACATTCTGAAAGTCTGATAAGAATACAGTAAAACATACAGTCGAAGTGTAAGTTTGTTGAGTTGACTTTGTTTAATTTGTACAGTATGACATTTGAACATTAATATTGACAAAGAATCCAATGGTAAAACTAAATTTACTCGAGTTATTGAAAACAGTTTCGAGGTGAAACCTGTATCAATCAAGTAGTATAATTGAAGCTATGGGCTTTGAAAGTATGAACATTATTGTTGCACATAAAAGGTAAATAATGGAGAATTGAGCATGTAAGTATGTAACAATGACTTCAAATGGTCCAATCAATGTCCAAATAAAGTCTTTATTCCATTTTTTTTGATAAAAGAGCATATATTGTTCTTATATTTCAATGATTATTCCTATTTTCTATATATCTCAATAATAAATGTATCATTAATGCTTTTATTAGTCTCATTTCATGTGAGACGGTTTTACATAATGGTAGCTAATTCTAAACTCGTTCCAACGCTAGTTAAGTGTGAGATGATCTTTTAGGAGACTTTAATTTCCACTCTTACTAGTCTTAAACCCGTGCAATTTGCACGGGTATGCTATTTTTAATATTGTTGTATAAAAAGTATTAAAAAATTTAAATTTTATCTCTAGTCAAATTTAAGATCCGAAATTTGAATTGTCCATTAGCAATTAAGACATTCAACATACGGTTCTATTAACGATTTTATGATTCTAACAATACATTTTTTTTATCAGAAATTATAGAATTAACGCATAAAAACGCATCAAATCATATTCAAGATTTTATATGACTTATAAATAAATCCAATAGCATTATAAGAATGGGTTCTTAAGATTTGAAATTTTAATTTTGACCTTACTTGACCTATAACCCGTATGAATCGACCCGTCCACCCGTTTGACTGGTCTTCTCGACGACTATTTCTGCCCCTTTTGTGTTTTCCGTAAACCTTTCATAACGTATATTGACTCAACAAGATTCTTTGATTTGGTTGGATAATTATTATATATAGTAAAATACGCACTCTTGTTAGCTAAATTTGAGTTTCCACTCGGCCTTGTTACTCGGGCGGCCTAAAAAAAAGACTGATTTATATAGGTAAAACAAAATTACTTATATTAAAATTATTGTAGAATTAGTGAAATTACAAATTGTTAACCCGTTTTTCATTTAATTACACTCGTGCACATGGCAAGATGAAATTTGTGACCCAATTTTCATTTAATTATTTATGCAAATTCGGCCCAATTCTCATTGAATATAAATTGTTACCTAGTTTAATCAATGTATTAACATTCAAATCCGGGAAATTATCATATAAAGATATATTATAAGGTGTTATAAAAATATTTCATAAATCTCTTTAATTGTATTCTTAAGAAACACCATCCGCTTAATTAGCTACTTTTTCATAGATGTCATAGACCTTACAAACATTTTTCATATTGTTGGTCATTAATTTCGACCTAAGTTAATTAGCTACTTTTTATTTAAGTAAAATATTTCATGCAAGTGAAAAAGAATTAGATTTGTGAATTTATATATTTTCTAAAGTATTTGCTTTTATAGAATAATATGCTCTTTTTTCATTAAATTTTTCAATTATATTTTTGGTGCAGTATAGTTTTTATTATTTTTATAACATTAATATTGGTG